>CAIGRN010028645.1:0-26114 GCA_903798345.1 Fraxinus anomala
TGGTAATTTTAATAAGAAACCTGGATATAAGAAAAAGGACAACTTTAAGGACAAAAATAAAATGAAAACAAAAGGGAAAAAGTGTTTCTATTGTCCAAAAGAATGTCATTTTATTAAAGAGTATCCTAAAAGGCTCTTTGATTCTAAAAATAAGTCTAAAAATAATGATGGGGCTGCTTTAGCTTACAATGACTCTAATATTGATGAAGTTTATGTAGCTGTTAGCTGTCCACCTTATCAAGAATGGATATTTGACTCCGGTTGCACCTACCATATGTGTCATAATAAGGAATAGTTCACTGATTTTGAAAATGTAACTGGTGATAAGGTTTTAATGGGTAATCACATGACATGTCAAGTAAAAGGTGTAGGAACTATCACTTTGAACTTAAAAGGGAATAGTAAGTTGATTCTTGAAAAGATATCTACTAACTACAATCCTGCTGATGTAGGGATTATGGTACTGCCCTTGAACAAATTCCTAGACAGCTTAACCTTGTTGAATGTGGTTCCTTGCTGATCTGTGGATGCTGCAAATCTGTGCTGATGATATCTGTGTTATGAATAATCACTGATGAATATGAATCATTGTACCAAGGTGGAGTATAAAGGGAAAAAATGGCACAATGATGCAATACCCATTGGGCTTAATGTGTGAATCCCAGCTGGATTTTTTGATGGCCCAGCTACTAAAATCTGTTTTGTTTTAAATGGTGCAAAAACGTGTTTGAAGAATGCTGAAAGTTGTATTTTTACTTACCTTTTGAACTGGACGGCCTAGATGTCACGAAATGCAATCACCACAGCCGTTGGATGAAGGGCACTTTCAGGAGACTCTCATAAAAGGCGTCCTTAGGGTTTGTACTGTGTAAGGTTTTCAGATTTTTCTCTCATCCTTTCTTGTTCTCTACACCGTTCTAGAGACTTCTCTCCTTCTTCACTATAGAAATCAAACTACTCATTTGATTTCTTATTCTCTTTTAATATTGTGTAATCTTGAGTGATTTCATTATGTAGAGAGTCTGTTCTTGTGTGAACTCGTGTTGTTAGTGTAAAGGAAGGTCTCATGTGTGATATGAAAAGGGTGGTCTGAGTGTCTCATTTTGTAATCTCACTATTGGGGTGTGATTCTAGTTCTGAACGATGGTATATTCTGTGATTGAAGCACAGATTCTTTGATGTGCAGCCTGTGGGTTTCCTTCGAATAAAGATACGGTTTCCATTAATCTTTGTATTCTAGTTATTTACAGTTTATTGTTCTAGTTTTTCAGTTTCTTTGTTTCTGATTTTCTGTTCTTGATATATATATTATTGTTTATTTGTGAGCTAATTATGTGAACTCCTCCCAACAAAATCTTTGAATTAAGGCATTAATTAGCGATTTATATCATCATCCTAAGCCCAAATGGATTTAGCATGCATGTTTGTATTACAAAAACACATACTAAATTGATAGTTCATCACCTAGAATATCAAATTGCAAAAAGAAGGTTGAAGATAAATTTCCTTCCTTCTGAACGTCGTCAACGGAGTATCCAAGAAATCTCAATCTTCTTGCTTGAATTCTTCATCCGAATCAAGAATCTTGAAAGGATGATATGTTTTGTACGATTTTCTCTTCAAATCTATCTATCTCCTTGTTGCAAGATGAAGAACTATGAATCTGGTCTCCCAAATTATGTTAAAATTGTGTACCGTTGCTTTTTTAAAGAGGTTGACTTGGAAAAGGAAACAGAATCTTTGTTGTCCATATCAACCATGCAATCACACGGTTATCTTCACTGTGATCGCATAGTATTGCCAATGTGAAGGTTTGCTAAACAAATTGGACTCCTTGTGATCGCATGTGCTAAATTATACGATCAACAAGGCCTTATCTTTTCGCTTCGTTAACTTTGGTCTCTGAATTTAATTATCATGCAGCTCATGTCCCTTCCTCATTGCATCATAGTCCTTCATCTTCCACTTTACATGTTAATCTAGATCTCTATAATCTTATCGATTTTATTTTAGTCCTTTTCGACTAAAATCTGCCCTATTTCTTCAAGCCAAATGAAGAAGAACTATTTGTTCGTAGGAGAGACCATGGATGAGAATTATGGGTTTCGTGTTGAAGATTACCAAGCTTACAATGTAAGAACGGTGTTCAAAATTGCATAACATTTTGAAGAAACTACATGTGAGCTTTTATATCAAGAAAGAAGAAGTGATGTCCATTGAATACTTGACACATAAATTTATCCCAATATCTCACTAATCAAGCTCAAATGTGTCAACCCCAACTATCATAGGCATGTGGTTATCCTAAATCGTAGACTTGAATGTTGAAAAGTAAATTGATAAATCTATTGTAGGCCGTCAATTTTTCAAGCATACAAAGTATATTTGTACAAATTTCTTTTGATCGAGGTGATGTTTGTAGAATATGCCCTTCACAAGATATGCCATTCACCTTGAAAATACACTGCATCAGTAGGTGGTGCCTCACCTCGAAAGTCTTACTTCGGATGAGGTTCTATCACTTCGAACGATGTGCCAAATCACCTTATAGGGCACGTGGGGTACTAGGCAAAGCAAAGTTTGAACTTTGCATGGCCTCTTTGTACGAGGTTTCTTTTGACCAAGGTGACGTTTATAGAAGATACCCTTTAGGAGATATAAATCACCTCAAAAGTACAATGCAGCAGAAGGTGGCATCTCGTCTCTTAAGTATCACTTTGGAGGAGGCATCTAAATAATTTCGTCCAATTGCCCAATCACGTCATAGGCATACAGGAGGCGAGGCAAATCGAAGTGTGCACCGTGCTTGGTCTCTTTGTATTAGTTTGGATACTAGCACATGGCCTATCTTGTAGGACGAAGCATAACATATGCAGCATCTGATGTTTATGCATTTTTAGTAGAAGATTATACAACAATCGAATATCTTGATGGACTTTGATGGTCAACTGGATAATTTTTTGGGTGGGCCATAGCTTTTTGTCACACACACACACATATATATATATACTCCAAAGTTTCGATAGTTAGCTCTTGGTCTTCCGATTGAAATAGGGTGAAGTTATAGTGATTGTACTGTTTTAGGTATAGTGTCAAGAGAGAAGCTGGTTACACTGAAGCCTGCTAAATATCATTGGTCAGCCCGTGAAGCTAGGAGAGAGAGTAGGTTGGTCTCGTTATAGGTTAGGTTAGATTTAGTATATTCCAAACACATTGTGTATACAGTGGTATGTCATTGTAATTTCATTTTATTCAAATTATGTCTTTAATATCTAATTGGTTTAGGAGATCTGATAGTTCTAAAAATAGAACTGAAAATTTCTCAAAAACTTTTCAAGATGAAGAAGAAATTGATCAAGATCATGCATCTGCATCCTCAATAGATTCATTTAACTCTCATGAACTTCAAATTGCAAAAATTAAACAAAAATTTCATAATTGAACTATTCCAAAGGTAGACAAGAGTTCTATATATGAAATAGGAAATTTTGATTTTACTCAAAATTGTGTTATCGAAAAATTTGAGTAAACTATTGCTATTAAAAATCAATTATCTCAAATAAATTTATTTTCAAAAGATACTATTCAAACCCATAAAAGAAAATTTAAATATCTTCATGTGGGACTTATTCAAATTGCTGTGAAACCATTGTTTCGACTTGGTTTAGATATTCTTATTCTCTTAACTCTCAGAGATAAGAGACTTCTCAAATTTGAACATTCATTACTTCCTATTTTAGAATCAAATTTAGAAAGTAATCCTATTTTTTAAAATTGTTATCCAAATTTTACAATCAGTCTCAATGATGGAGCTATTCTCAAAGCTCTTAATCTTCATATTCAAATAAAGAACTTTGATATTGGTGATCGTTCAAAATCATTTGCTTTAATGTATAGAATATACTATAAGCTTATGAACACTCAACTTAATATTCAAGCTCTTCATTTATTTCCAAGAGAAGATAGCCTTCTTGTGGAGGTTAACCATCTTCATTCAAATACCACGATTTCTAAAAGAATGCCATGAAATTTTCAATCCAGATGATTAGAATGGGATTTTGAGAATGCTCAAAACCCAATTCCTACTCTTGCTCGTAATATTCCAAATCAAATTATTTCATTTTCCTGATGGACATGTCAATATAATTCTTAAAGGATCTACATCAAGAGGTCTTTAAAGAGCATATTCTTCCATATTTGAACATATATATAATTCGTTTACAAAGTTCAAGGTTTTCAACTTCGTCTGGAAAACTCAAAGAAGTCAATTTCAATCCTAATATTCCAAAGGCTCAATATACATCTGACAAAGATGATGATGATTCAGAGCATACTGAATCTTCAACTTTGTCTGATATGATACCTAATCCATCTGAAAGGTTGGATAGTCAATGTAATGTTATTTCTTCTACCATAGGTAGAAGAAATGAGTTCAAAACTAACCAAACTTTGGTTATCAAAGCCTTTCGTCATACTCTCAAAAAGATATTTTCTAAAGATGAAATTAAATCTTTATGGAAAGACTTTTATGATTTTCCTGAAGATTTAAGTTTTAATGAATTGGCTCATTTCAAAGTATTTGGGAAAAAAAAAAAAAAAAAAAAATTCAAAACCCAAATCTATTCAAAACACTCATGTTAATAAGAAAACATGGAAAACTCTTTCAAGTTAAACTTTCAATCTAAACATCTTCCGATGCAAGAAATAGTTGTTTCTCACGGAAACACTGAAATTATTGCATCTCCTCTAAAGAAAATTCATATCTCTGCTGAAAGGTTAGACAATTCTATTCTTACAGCAAAAGATATCAAAAAATTCAATCTCAAAACGATTATACTAATATTTTTCTTTAGTGTGTCTGCACTCAATCAAACGAAATTGATGCTAATTCTGAATCTGAAGCATCTTCATCTAATAATAAGAAGTTTTCAGATACTATTTTCAAATATATTGATCCAAAAATTACCACTCAATTAAAAAGAGATTTTTTATCTTCTGATTCAAAAGTTTTATAAGAACTTGCTTTTCAAATTTCTAAAATTGAATCTTCTAAAAATATCAATACTATTGATACTTTCAAGATTTTGAAGCTCAATTTATTGAAAATGAACATTCTCAAATCAATAAAGTGAAAGGTTAAAATTCAAAACTTCCAAATTATGTCTCGTCCTTCTTATCCTGATATGCTATATGAGGAAAAGAGAAAACCTCAAGTTTCATATATAGGTGATGAAATCATCAAGGGGAATCTTGATGGATTGACAGAATATCAACTTATTCAAGTACTCGAAGATATGTTTGTATGTCATATAACATATAACTATAGAGAAATCATGCTCATACTGCCTCCTGTAATATAATTTGTGGTTTCACCGAACAAGTTAAGCACTGGTGGCAAAATTATCTTACAGATAATGATTGTAGCAAGGTTGAGTATGTTGTTAATACTCAAAATCAAAATGATAATTTCAATACTCTTGTATATTCAATACTCAAGCATTTTATTAGAACGTCTGCGATTCTTTTAAATTTCAATTATTCAAAACTTCATGATTTTCGCTGGTATAAGGATATGTTCCTTACCAGAGTTTTTATCTTAGAAGATTTTAATAAATCGTTTTGGATAGAAAGACTTATTTCTGAACTTCCAAAACTCTTTGCTGAAAGAGTTAGGAATTCTATCAAACTCCAGCATAACGATAATATTCTTTATGGTATCTTTACTTTTGGTGAGATTATTAATTTTGTCAATAAGGAAGGATTAACACTACAATGATCTCAAATTCAAAGGAAAATTGAAATCAGAAAGATTTGAAAGTCGTAAAGAAACTTGGATCCTTTTGTAAACAATATGATTTTGAAAAAATCATTTCCCCATCCTAAATTTAAAAAAAAAAAAAAAACCTTCTCAATTGAGAAAAAGATCTTTTTAAAGACAACAATTTTTCCAAAAAACAATTTTTTTTTTTTTTTTTTTCAAAATCATCCTTCTAAATATTCAAAAAAAAATCTTTTAGAAAATAAACTCCTAAAACTTCAAAAATTACTTGTTGGAAATATAATAAAATTGGTCATTATTCAAATAAATTTTCTATGAAGGGAAAGATTAATAATTTGAAGAAGATATTAAACTTAAACTTCTAAATCTACTCAATTCTAGTTCAAAAGAAGAATTTGATTCTGAACTTGAAATTGTTTATCAACATCAAGAAGACTCTGACGTTGATATAAGCTCAGAATTCTCTGATACAAGTCAATGTAAAGAAGTTCGTGGTTGTAAAACCATAAATGTTTTTACTAAAGAAAAACAACTTATTCAAGAAATAATTGAGAAATTGAAATTTCTCAATTAAAGAAAAGGTTCTCACTTCTTCTTCCAAACTCATCTCCATCTCCGATAACTCCGTTTAATATGACAAACATATTAAATCGATTTAATACTGAAAGTTCACATTCTTCAAAAATCTCATGTTTTCAATTACGTTTAGAAATCAATGATATGAAACCTCAAATTTCAATTTTAGAACGTCAAATGAAGATGTTCGTATAGAAGTTGCTCTTTTGAAAACCAAAAATTTGGAACAAGATAATTCTAAAGAAACTTTCAATTTCACTTCCAATTCTGATTCCTCTTGTGATGATGAAAATATTCATCAAATAGAAAAAGAAAAAATCAATGTTATTAGTTGTATTCAAGTTCAAAAATTGTATTATAATATGACTATTGTAGTCAACAAAGAATTCAAACTTACTACTAGAGTCTTAATTAATTCTGGTGTTGATCAAAATTGTATTAGGAAATGCCTTATTCGTACAAAATATTTTGAAAAAACTACAAAGCGTCTTTATGGTGCTAGTGGAAAAAAACTCAATATTCAATATAAATTTTCAAAAACTCATATTTGTAATTCAAATATTTGTTTCAAAAATATATTTTATTTAGTTAAAGATTTAGACCAAGAAGTTATACTTGATACTCTTTTTATTGTTCAAATTTACCCATTTTAAGTTGATTCAAAGGACATTTCTACATATATTTTTAATCAAGAAATATTTTTCAAATTTACAAATCCTCCTTTTCATAAGGAAGCTAATTCCTTGAAAGAAGTATTAATTTAAAAAATTATTAATAATATCAGTTTTAAGAAAAAGCATATTCAATTTTTTAAAGAAGAAATTAAATTTCAAAAAATTGAAAAGTAATTACAAAACTCTTCAATAAAAAAAAAAAAATTCAATTTTTCAAAAACATATTGAAAGTCAAATATATTCTATCATTCCAAATACTTTTTGGAATAGAAAGAAACATGTTGTTTCACTTCCTTGCAATTCTGATCTTCATGAGTCAAATATTCCTATAAAATTCCGTCCGATTCAGAACAAGGAATTGCTTGATCACTGCATTAAGAAAATTAATGATTTACTTGATAAATGATTAATCCATCCAAGTAAATCACAATGGAGCTGTTCAGCATTCTATGTCAATAATTCTATAAAAATTGAACGGGATGTTTCTCGTTTAGTCATCAATTATAAGTCTCTCGATAGAACTGTTCAGTGAATTAGATATTCATTACTTCAAAAGAAATATCTATTAAACAGATTATTCAGATTTGTTGCCTTCTCTAAATTTGACATGAAGTCAACTTTTTGACAAATTCAAATTAAAGAAAAAGACATAAAAAAACTGCTTTCGATGTCCCTTTTGGACAATACGAGTGGAATGTTATGTCATTCGATTTAAAAAATGTTCTTTATAAATTTCAAAAAATTATGAATGATATTTTTAATCCTTATTCAAATTTTATTATTGATATTATTGTTTATATTGATAATGTTATAATTTTTTCAGAAAGTTTAGAACATCATTTTAAATATCTCAATGCATTTATTCATATCATAAAGAATAATGGTTTAGTTGTCTCGGCTAAGAAAATTATTCTTTGTCAAACACATAAGGTTTCAGGTCATTACATACATTTAGAAACACTTACACAAATTCAAAGAAATCTAGAATTTACTGATAAATTTTCAGATGAAATTCTAGATAAAAACAAGTTTGCAGCTTTTTTTTAGGCTGTGTCAATTATGTTGCTGATTTTGTAAAAAATACAAGACTACTTTGTACTCCACTTTTTCAAAGCTTATAAAAGCATCCACTACCATGGATCTCAGAGCATACTTTGGCCGTTTCAAAAGTATCATATGCTTATCAATTATTGACCCTTTAGCCTCCTCCATGATTTTTGAGACAGACACGCCTGACATATGGAAGGTAGGGTATTAAAACAGATTCTAAAAAAGTCTCATCAAGAACAGTTGGTTAGGTTCACTTAGGTGTGTGGACTGCAGCCCCCAAAACCAATTCAATATCGAAAAAGAAATTTTATCAATAGTCTTATGTATTTCAAAATTTGAAGATGATTTGATCGATAAATAATTTGTTTTAAAAACATTTGCAAAACTTCAAAAGATGTTTTACAAAAAGACGTTAAAAATCTTGTTTCAAAAACAAATTTTGCATGGCAAGTTATTTTGTCATATTTCTATTTCAAAAGTACATATACAAGGAAAATCTAACGTTTTTACAAATTTCCTTACAAAAGAGTTCATAGAGAAAAAACTTTCTTGAAAGAGTTGTAAAAACATCAATATTGTGAGCAAGAAAGAGAGATTATCAAAATGGATTCTTCTTCTAACAAGAATAAAAAGAAAATTTCAATCATTTACTTTCAATTGAAGATTATATTCAAGGTTCAAAAAAAGGAAACAAAGTTAATCCTGTACTTCTCAAAAAAACTACTCAAGCTTCAAAAACTCTATCCTTTTAAACTCTCCAAAAACCTAGAAATTTTCAAAACAAAAATATTTTTAATATACCAGAAACTTCACCTTCAAATTTCAAAAAAGTTGTTCAACCTAGTTCAAGAAAATTACCTGACATTAATCCTTCAAAATATTTTCATTATTTTCCTAAACATATTCAAATACACATCCTTGAAATGGAAACCTTAAATGCCTTCAAAACATTTTTCTTTCTCAGTTTTATTTCATGACCCGAAATATCAAAAAATTGAGAATTTTTTATGAAGTCATCCTTATCAAATCTAGATCGACTATCATAACTCATATTGTAAACCATCAAAACTCCAAACAAATTGATATTTAAAAAATAAGTATTTAGAGGGAATTGTCTTATGAAGATTGGGACAAAACCTATGGGATGAGAAGAAAATGCATTTATCCAACGATGAAACATTCAGATCTCGTTTCAGTTATTTTGATTGCAAGGATGCTTGGTATCATGTTTTTCATTTTAGATCAGTAACACACTCTTGGTTTATTCTTTTCAACCAAGCATGTCCTTCAAAATGGTTTCAAACTTGGTTCGAATATTTTGAAATTGACGAGATGATTTTATTCAATATTACTCGCTTAGGATTCGAACTCTTAAAAAAAGAGGCAACAATATTTTTAAAGGTTCAAGAAAATGTTTTGCTCCAATTCGCCTACAATTTCAATATTTCATTGATTTTCTGCTTGGATTTCAATCTTGTTCAAAATCCAAATTTCAAATTCAATACTAAATATATAATTTGGAGACTCAAGATCAAATGGTGATTCAAATTTCATGAGACAAGTGGCTGTCCAAAAGCTGTTTGTTCATGGATTCAAGAGCAGAAAAATATGGATATTTCAAAAGTTTCAAGGAAAAAACAAGAAAAAAAAGTTAATTTTCTTACAGAAAAATAACGATTATTAGCTATATTTTCTCAATACAAGAAGACACCAAAGGAATTAGCAATTATTTCAATTTTTATTTTATTTATTATTATTATTTTTTTTTTTGACAAAATGAACTTTGAAAAAATCAAAAACTAAATATGCTCAGAGTAATGAAGATGGTTGCTTTGAGGTAGACATGATGAACTTATCGCTCAAGAAAATACTCAAAAGAATTCAAAATGACTATACGAACCCAGCTATTTAGACGAATACAGATAATAAAAGATTCAACTTCAAGAAATACTTTATTTCAATTAATGTCTTCCACCTCAAAAGTTATTTCCACCAACATTACCATCTTTCAAAACAAAGACAAAAACAAATAATGGCAAAAAATTTTAATAAAGGAAATTCCATTTTAATCAACTTTAAAAGTAAGAGCATTATTTCTAAAGGAAGATGCTAGTTGTAAATAGCTAGCGAATATCTGTCTTTCAAAATTATTCAAGATTCTTCAAGATAATTCAATGAATCGGAACTTCAAGTATAAATGATGATTATGACAAAAGTTTTAGCGAGAAACTTAGAAAAATTCCTTGTAATTTTCTAATTTTCTTTTCAAATAATTTGTATTCAAAATCTTGTAATCTCAACACTGTATTTTCAATATTTCTTCAATAAGGCAGGTGGACCGACCACAAAATGCAAACCAAGACAATGCTGGGTCAAGTCAACATAAGAAAGTTTTAAAATCTGGTCTATCCATAACAAGCTGCTGGTTCAAACCCAGCTCGAATTGAATTAGGACAGAGAAAGTATTCAGACAGAATGATTGGATTCAGCAAAGCAATACCAAGACCAGTCCAAACATAAAACAAGAGGCTCAACCTTGGAATAAAAAATGGGATGATTATGTGATAAAATTGATCCACCCCCTCCAAAAAAATAATAAAAAGTTCTATAATTCCATTTTAAACAGAAGAACTGAAAAATCATTGACACAGAGACACAAATACAGCATTCATACACACACACACACACACACACACACACACACACACAACGGAATGATGGCTTGTTTTGGGTGTGTAAATTAGGTGTCTTATAGTGACGACATGGCACATCTTCACCAAATCTCTCTCCTATTCATTAAGTTACATCACTGATTAAAATCAATTTATAAACAAAAACAATTGAAAATTCCTATTATTTTAGGCGTATATATGTAAGTATGCATGTGTGTATGTATGTACATAAAACTTGTTTTCTTCAGTTGGCCACTATACGAGGGCAACAGCGTGTTCATTCTGGAGCTTCCCCCACGTCCCCTCCAATGTAAATATCCTATTTTCAGTAGAAAAATCATGCTACAGCATTAGAGCATCTTCAAAAAAATCTCTAATTACGAAATGCTCTCTATTTTAAAAAACTAATACTTAAAAATAAGCTCTGAAAGACTCCCTGATATAACTTTTTAAAATAAAGATTAGCTCTCTAAATTTAAAGAGTCAAACTCATTCTCTATTCTTAATTTACAATAATTGCATTTAATAAGCTACAGATTTCAATACTCTACTTCTTAAATTATTCAAACCACATTTAAATTGATTGGCCATTGACATATAAAAAATATGGTTGAGGAGAAATTAAAAAATATTTATTGAGAAAAACAAAATGAAGAATCAAGAAGTATTGTTGGAGTATAATAGGTTTCACTCTCTAAATTTAAAGATACCCACTATTAAGCATAAAATGCTCCTTATAAATAAAGAGTCTCTTGGAGATGCTTTTAGCTAGTAACTACATATTTCAAATTATTTATGTTTATGAAGACAGACAGACATTACGCATTCGATATTACATCGGAAACGGAGGAAAAGATAATCTTTTATTTTGGGGAGGAGCAGAAAGAATCAGCTATAAATTGGTTTTACGTCTTAAGAACTCCAAAACAAGAATATAATAAAAACAGGACAAAACAAAAGCAATTAATAACTTACACTCAGAGGTAGTAGTTCTACCGGGAACAAATTTATGCTGCTGGGATTGAAACTTAATCCACTGCATAACAGCACACAAAAGATTATCAAATGTGAAAAAGGAAAAATAATAGTAAAGTGAACTGGGAACATCTAACAACATTAATTTTTATAATTTTTTTAATGTTCAACAAATACCTGCGAGACAATACAAGCTGCCACACATATGGTATGAAGAATTCCTCAGGATGATTCTCTTGCTCGTAGGTGAAACATAATTGTGTAAACATCTTTCCAAGACAAAAGAAAGTGGTTAAGAAAATACAATGGAAAAGTAAACATCACAATTTTACTTGTAAAAGTATTTTCTTTGCACCTTCATGCCTTCACCTCTCCAAGATTGACAGTTATTTATTATGATTTCAAGCACTTTCTCAACCGACCATTCTCCATCCATCTCTTGTGCATCTATGCGGCTATTGAAGAAGTCGAAAACCTGCAAAACCGAAACAACTCAGCCTGTTAATATCCACAGAAAGACAAAGCACAATTAATATTAGTATCAGCTACCCTAGTCTAGCCTATATCTGGTCAAGTCATAAAATGAGTAACAATATAGAAATATTCTAGAACAGAATTGTACAGTAAAAATGTTCTCCAGCAGCTCGTTAAAACGTGGGTGATTCTTGAAAGGTAGAAAAACCTCCTGCCTGTGCATAATTGCATAAACCACCTAAAAAGCAAGCATCCACAGTAGAACATATAAGAAAAGGTGATTAAAAAAAATACTTTGTCTCAAGTATCTAAAGGAATCAGTGATACCTCAGGATTCCGAGGCAAGGCATAAGTTAATATTGCATTTAGTATTTCCAATACGAGTCTCAGGAAGTCAGCATATAGATGCAGTTCTGCAGCCTGGAGCAAATCATATATGGGTTAACATGAAATTGAAATAGCCAAAATCAACATAATAATTGAAGAAAAAGACTGCCTTACTGAAATATCTGGAAGATTATCTCCTGTTAGATCGGTGTCTGCCATATGCGTCTTGTCATTATTAATCTCTGCTAATTTATTATAGCTGAATTGAAGTTGACATTTTAAAAACAAATAAGTGGCAGAATGACTAAAAATAAGGAAATCCAATTGTAAAGTATTTAACATAAATGATAAGAACCAAATAAAGAGACATACTTGCGCGAAAGCATATCAAAAAGGCTAACCAACTGCTGTGATGCATATGCACTTAAACGGTGAACATGGGGTGCCAGATTTGCCAAAGTTGCTAGACAATTTGTGTGGAGATAAACATCCTGTTCAAATAAAACATGTATAAGAAATATTAATTAATTAATGTACGGTGTATTGCCCCTGTAAATAACAATAATACATGTCATTGCTGCTTTACATTATAATACCTAAATTTCTTTAATATAAAATGAGCTATAAGTAATGTGGACATTTTTTTTATCTAGTCTGCGGTTAAAATATTATCATGTGTTGATGACAGAGCCTTTGAGACAATAGCGATTTGGTGGTCACAATTTATGGGTGTCTTGAATAGGAAATGAACTTGGCGAGGAAGTAATGTAAAAGGCGAAATGAGACCTAGGACTCTTGTGATCGTTCTATTTGAACCTCACTCTCCTTCTACAATTACACTTCAAAACTTCCAAGACAAAACCTTCTAAAGCAATTTTCTCTCACATATCTAATGACTTCATGGTAATGCTTCAGAAGCAACATATGACAACAGAACTACATCAAAAGGCCTACAAAGAGGTTAATGGAAGGTAAAGTAGAGAGAAAATGAGCTAAAAAAGATGCTCCAGGTCGTACCCTTAGCTTCGAGAGATTGTATTTCACCGTCCTAATTAAAATTATGACCATGAGAGAACCAAGAGAAGATTGATAAAGGATTCGTTCTCGATACCATGGAACATTAGGTATCACCTGTAGGAGAAAAAAATAACTCAGTATTTGCCCTTGAAATAAATTAACATTAATGAGCATATCTAAAGTTTCTTTACCAATTTGTAAATGCTGGAATTGAAAGAGGAATCTTGACTTAGTATAAGAAGGATAATCAGCACCATATAGATGTGATTGGATGTCCTTCTCGGTGCATTATATAATGTCTCCAGAATGGGCATCAGCTGTTGATCATCACAAAAGTAGATATCATTCCATGATTTTATTCAAAAATAGGAAATTGTGCAAATAATGTTCCTCTCCTCGATAAAAAGCATTCAAAGACTTATCAGAAATTGCATCATTGCTTAAGATGACCTTTATAGAAAACTGTAAATGTGTTGCATAGGTGAAACATCAAACCATAGAAAGACTTGTTAATTCTGTAATGAACGGTCACAGAAGTACAAATAGACAAAACAGATTGATAAGAGTACCAAGCAAGAAATGTCATAAATTTGATAGGATATTATATTCTGTGAGGGTCAATAGATGCCATAACAATTTCAACCCATCAGTCATTATGAAAATTATTACAACTGTAACTTGTAAAAACCAAAAGATTACAACTTCTACAGTATTCTTTATTTATTCTTCTGTAGTTATATTCTACTGTCACAAATTTGATAGGAATTTTAGGTTATGTGAGGATCACTAGAGTCGTAACAATTTCAACCCATAGGTCTAACTTGTAAAATAGCAAAAGATTACCACCACTTCTACGTTTTTCTTTATTTATTCTTCAGTAGTTATTTTCTATTGATGTTAACAATCAGTTACTTTTTCCATTTTCCTTGAAGGCATGGAGGATTTTTGAGGGAGGGGGCTCAGAAACAATCCTCTTCTATTATAAGTAATAGAGTCTGTTTCATACCAGCGTATCCATATCTGTTCGTACCAGAACATACTCCAGAAAATCTGAATTTCCATTCACCAACGAGTAAAGGAGCAGGACGGAGGTTTCATCAGCCAAGCATCTGAGAACAAATACCACCCACGGGAATGATATCTCAAAACCAAGGCATTAATTTTTAAGGTTTTCAGACATGAGCTATATCACGTGTTCTTTGTATGAGCATGTATACTCAAATTCAGAGTTAATTAAAAGAAATCTCATGCAAGAAATGGAAAGTGAAGTCATATAAGAATGAGAGAATCTGTTTTGAAAATGCAATACAAACTTCTTAAATTGGACAAGTAGATCTTGCACAAGTAACCAAGGACCAAGCATTAACCAACTTAAACCCACTATATATTCATTGGATGACAACTGAAATGTTCTATTTCAGAGTTTCATATTGACTTTACCCACAACAATCATTTCAATGGTTGGATACCGACCCAAGAAGATAATTGTAGAGGCAAACAGAAACAAAACAAGATACAACAAAATTAACAGATGCATCCTATGCTAAGCAGCAGGCAACAGAACACTCACGTGCCAAGAGTATCAAATAAAGAAGCAAAAGATAGCCTCACAAGTGGACCATTGTGTGCATCCCCTGCAACATCCCCTCTGTCAACTGCAGGTAGACCACTCAAAGACCTAAGAACTAGTGACTACATCAAAGAATCGTGATTGTAACAAACTACAAGATCTCACATTGAACATCACGAGCATTTTCTACTGCTTTGAAATAAGGATTATCCAAGAAATAAGATTCTTCCTTTGGCAGAGGATCTGAAGAGCTGTTATCAGTTTTATCCTTCACATAGTCCACCACGACACATTTATGGTAATGGATAAGAATAAGTAAAATGTTAATACTGTTTTCTGCCAATGAACTTCTTGAAGCTTCACCAGTAGAACTAACTAAGAAATTGAACGGTAATAGCATCAAGTTTGCTGCAAGGAAGCATAATATTTCAGTTAGAAAGAATAAATCAACACTATTGCAATAGCAAGGCTTCAGACATTTTTAAGAAAAATATGAAAGCAACCACTTGATAATGACTAATACTTTTTGTTCTATGGAAATGCTGTGATGTAGAGTATATGAAAATTAAAAATTAAAAAAAAAAAAGATTATCTGAAAGTTCGGAAAATACGGTTCAAACAGGCGTTTTAATTGGCTTTAAACCAAAGCCACATATACGAATGTAGTTGCAAAGGAAAAACTGAAACAAAGAGTATTTCCTTATTTGTCTTGAATGACAACTAAATGAATAGTGAGAAGAACATTGTTTTGTGTCCACAAAAAATTCCTGGAAAGAATGAAGATCCAACCAAAAAGGAAAGTCTTTACATTTAAATGCATATACGTAAATGAGTAACCAGAGAACATGCATGACATCATCATACCGGCTGCAGAGCCAACTCTCTGCAGAACCCCAGGCTGATTTTCTTCAGAAAATATGGTAAAAGATGAACTGATCACGGGAAACCAAGGGCGAGTGATGTAATTGAGCAACAGGTTGCGAACAACTATGCCAACCAAAGAACTTTCCTGCAGAAACAAGTTAATGAACTATTGCATCAGCACTGAAGCCTCTAAAGATACTTGAATTCTTCGAACCACAGTTAATTGTAATATAAGACAGAATTTCACCTGAATCATAGCTGCATCAATAAAAGGGTGAACATCACTTGGTCCCGGTGAAGGCCCAGCGAGAAGCTGAGTCGACATGGCAATAAGTATGAAGTTATGCAGCTCATGATGTAGAAGATATGTATCAGGTCTAGTGGAGAAATGAAATAAAATTAGGTCACATAGGCTGCAATCAAACAATTATAGGATAAGGGGAATCGGAAAGGGAAAGGGGAGAGAAGAAGAGAAAGGAGGGAGATAGAAAGGGAAAAGAATTAGACAAATGGAAGAAGAATATAGGAAGAAAAAATATCTTTATTTCATTATCAAAGTTGTCTGTTATTACAAAGCATAAGAGAATCTCTAATAGACTCTCTAAATACAAAATGCTCTTTATTTTAGAGAGTTAATGCTTAAAAATGAGCTCCAAAAGACTATATTATTAATGTATAATAATTGCATTTAATAAATCACATATTTTAATACTCTACTTCTTAAACTAGTCAAATCACATTTAAATTGATTAGGCAATTGACATCTAAAAAATTATGTGAAATAAAATATGAAGAGAAATCAACAAATGTTTATTGACAAAAGAAAAATAAAGAGACAAGTAGAGAGCTTGTTAAATTATATAAAAGTTTTGACTCGCTAAATTTAAAAATGCTCGCTATAATACATAAGATGCTCTTCATAAATAAAGAGTTTCTTGGAGATACTCTAATATCCCTTTATATAGGATTTCAAGGATCCTATTCTAAATAGCAAATATTTAATAAAATCTATTAAGTCAAACCATAATCATGTTTCTTAAAAAAGAATCAAAATTGGAAACTAGATTATATAATAGCTCTTTAATATTCTATCATTAGGGGAATGATAAATATAATGCAAGGCAGTAATTGATTAAAGAATTGTTGAAAACATACCGAACATCAACTTTTCCAAGAAAGTTAAGAGCACTGTGCATGATAAGACATACAATATCTTCACCTGGTTTGGCAAGAAAAATGAAAACTTGAAGAAAAATTATATGCGCTATTAAAATGAAGTAAAGGTGAATTCATCTAAAAGTAAAAGCCTTAATTATGATCCATAGAAGAAACCTTTTGAGAAATTATTTCGTATTGCCTCACTTTCATCCAGAGACAAGTATAGTTCTTTGAAGTTTTCGCTCTTAGCATTCTCAATCAGATACTTCAGAAAAACAGAAGATACATACAATGCATTGAGAGCTTTTGCAAAAGCTGGTGATGGCATACCAGAAGTAGAAATACACTCTTCCAAACACCATGTTAGGTGAATTAAAATCTTTGCAAGGTGTCTCGTGTAACAATTGTTCACCGCTGCAGACAACCAAATAGCCAGATAAACAGAAAATATCAGAGACAGTTGAAAACATCTAGCTTTGTTTTCTTCTTTCATTATCGTCAGATCTACGTGCAAGTCTTTGCTTTGCCTCCTTATGATATTAAAAGAGGGTGAAAAAAAATGCAGCTATATGTTCAAAAGATCTTGTAAAGCAACCAAACCACTCCCCCTTCTCCACCGATGAGAGGGTAAGAAGTTTCTCTTAGTTGCAGCAAGCACATTATGGTGGAAAATCCATACATCACAAATAGAGAAAATTTTGAAAGGGTACTCAATTACCTACTAGTATACAAACATAGTTATGTGGTGCTTTCTCATAAAATTTCTGCAGGTATTTGTTAAAATGTGGGAAGCAACCAGTACACAGTCAGCAATGCCAACGAGCCTCGGATTCTCTAGAAAGCTGGAAGGACCAGAAGGTTCTGGAAAAGGATGAGCTGGATGAATTTTCTAGAAATCCCACCTAATAGAATTTTTCTCTGTTACGTTATTCTTTTCTGCCATAGAATTTGTTACAAGATTCTTTTACTTGGTGTATATATTTTTGTCAGGCTCGATTGTATAAAAATATACATGAGAAATGAGAATTATACTTACTTCTCTATCAATTATGCTATTCTAAGTTCTCTGTTTTTCCATTACAATTGTTCTTCTCCCTGCATTAGTTTTTCTTTTATGGTATCGGAGCTACCATGGCTCAAATGAATCTTCCAATATCGACGACAGCCAAAATCAATCTCCAAACACAAATTCAGACCTACTGACCCTTCTCAGCTAAATAGTCCATTCTTTATTGGAATCAATGATAATTCTGGTGCATTACTTTTTACTCAAATGTTAGACTCTAGCAATTATCATTCCTGGGCAAGGTCAATGAAAAGGGCTCTTCGAATAAAAAGTAAGCTGGGATTCATTGATGGAAGCATTTGTGAACCAAATGATGCAAATATCCCATTAATGGATCATTGGCTTTGTTGCAATGATATTGTCATCACATGGCTACAGAATACCATGGTTATTGACATCAAAGCTAGTACTCTATATGCTGAAACAGCACATCAACTGTGGCTAGAACTTGAGCAATGCTTGGCACCATAGAATGCTCCAGGATTTATGAAGTGAAGCAGGGAATTGCAGCCTTAATGCAGAATCATGACACTCTATGTATTTCTCAAAACTGAAAACTCTTCTTGATGAACTAATGAACTGTGAATCCATTCCCAACAGTACTTGTGGAGTATTGAAAGTTGCTGTGCGTAATCAAGAGAGATCGGGTAAGGAAGTTTCTTATGGTCTAAATGACTCATTCAAAGGTATCAAGGCACAAATACTTATGATCAAACCTTTCTCAACTCTGAATGAAGTGTACTCATTCAGCAAGAGGAGACAAATTTCTAGTGATGTTTCCACTACTGAGACCATGGCTCTAATGGGAAGGTTTGCTCCAAAAGAAGCAGGAAGGCAAAGTGTGGGACTTTTAAAGAAGTATTTATGTACCTTCTATAAGATACCTGGTCACTCTCTTAAGATATGTTTTAAAGCTAATCCTGAGAAACCAATGTGCTCATACTGTCATGTAACTGGTCACTCAGCAAACAAATGCTTCCAAATTCATGGATATCCGTCGGGTCATAAACTATATGGAAGGCCACAAACTACTGCATCTTCTGCAAACCAAGTTGCAACTATAATGGCTACTAACAACAGCCAAGTCTCTATAACTCAGGAGCTCTGTAGTACAGACATTTCAATTAGAGTAACGTGTCCGTGTCCGTGTCCGACACGTGTCGAACACGAGTCGATACCGACACTTCTCGGACACTCTACCCTAATCATTTTTCTTTTTATATTAGAAATATTATATNTATAAATGAAGAATTTTTAAAAATTTAATCAACGTGTCGATGACGTGTAGTATCTGTACTTTTTTTAAAAATCACGTGTCGGCGTATCCGATACGTATCGTGTCGGACACACATATCCGTATCTGTGCATCATAGCTCAGGAGCAATATGGTCAGCTCATGATATTACTCAAACACTCAACTCTACACTCCTTCAGTCAACCAAGTGCAAACTCTCATACCATCCTCTTCAAATGAAGGTGATATGCCAAAGATTTCTGGTATCTCATTTTGCCTATCTACTTATAACAAAAAGCTAAATGTTTCTAATATCTCGTGGATCGTGAATACTTGAGCTACAGATCACATGATCTATTCCCCTTCATTTTTCACAACCATTAAGTCAAAAGTTTCGCAGTTGGTTGCCCTTCAAAATGGGAATATGGTTCTTGTCACCCATATAGGGACAGTTAAAGTGACAGAGACATTGTCATTGGATGAAGTTTTATGTGTCCCATCATTTTCTTTTAATCTTATCTCTGCTAGAAGATTGACTCAAGCATCAAAATGTTGTCTTATTCTCTCTCTAGAATCTTGTTTTGTGCAGGACCTTTTAACTTGGAAAACGATTGGAATGGCTAAGGTGAGATAAGGCTTGTGCCACTTGCGGAAAGAAGAAGTCACTCTTGTAGCCTTGATTGAATTTTTACCTATTTTGCCAACAAAACTACCATATTAGCATCTATCATCACCAATCTGAAGATTTCGATCTATGGCACTATAGACTTGGACACCCTTCAAATTCTAGGATAAGTCTACTAAGTCTTAATCATGTATCCGAACCTACCAGCACAAAGAAACCATGTTCTATATGTCCTTTAGCTAAGTTGCATAAGCTACCATTCAGTGTTAGTCCACACAAATCAGAAAACTGCTTTGAAGTTGTTCATTGTGACTTGTGGGGACTTTGTAATGAAATTGCTTATGATTGATCAAGATATTTTCTCACCATTGTAGATAATTTTAGCAAATGCACTTGGATTTACATGCTCAAACGTAAATCTGAAGCTTCGAGTGCTCTACAAAACTTCTGTAGCATGATAGAAATCCAATTTGAAGTAAAAATTAAAATGATTAGAAACGATAATAGTGGAGAGTTTGAGATGAAAGAATTTTACTCAAAAAGGGTATCATACATCAAAAGACCTATGTTGAGACGTCCCAACAAAATGCCATAGTTGAAAGAAAGCACTAGCATATCCTAAATGTAGCTAGAGCCCTAAAATTCCAAAGTGGAATTCCAATGACACATTGGAATGATAGTGTTTTGACTACAATATTTCTCATAAACAGGACACCTACTCCTCTTCTCAGCAATAAAACACCTTTTGAACTTCTGTTTAAAGCCAAACATACTCCTTGTTGATTGATTTAGGAAAACCGCAATATCGAATTCCTTCATCAACGGGTTACACACACACACACACATATATAAAGAGAGAGAGAGAGAGAGAGAGGGGGGGGGGGATATTTCTCAAAAGGAAATAACCGTATCTAACAAAGAAATAATTCTAAACTTATTATACACCTACAATATACATTAAATTTACTTCTAAATTAATGCACACAGTTCATAACACTTCTCCTCAAGCTGGAGCATAGATATCAATCATGCCCAGCGTGTTACAAATATAGTTTACTCAATTCCCAGCTAAGGCTTTACTGACCACATCAACTAATTTATCTCATGTCCTGACATGTGCAGTCAAAATCAACCCCTGTTATAACTTTTCACAAACAAAATGACAATCTGCCTCTATGTGCTTTGCTCTCTCATGAAATATCGGATTAGTGGTAATGTGAATAGCTGCTTGATTATTACACCACAAGTTCATGGAGTGGGACTTATCGATGCCAATCTCCCCAAGTAAGTATTGTAACCACATAAGTTCACAAGTTATTAGTGTCATAGCTCGATCATATTCAGATTCTGCACTTGATCGAGCTACAACACTTTGTTTCTTACTTTTCCAAGATACTAAATTACCTCCAACAAAAACACAATACCCTGTAGTAGAGCGCCTATCTACAGGAGAAACTGCCCCGTCAACATCTGAGAAACCCTGAACTCTACAATGACCATGGTCTCTATAAAGAATCCCACGCCTTAGAGCTCGTTTGAGATATTTTAATATATGAGTTACAACATTCCAATGTGAAGTTAACTCTAGGAGATGACATAAATTGACTAACAATATTGACTGGAAAGGTAATGTCTGGATGAGTAATTGTGAGATAGTTCAATTTTCCCACCACTCTCCTGTATTTGTCTGCATCAACAAACACGTCTCCATCTTCGTCCTCGAGTTTCACATTTGGTATCATGGGGGCATCACCAAGTTTTGCTCCAGTTAAACCTATCTCATCTAGTAGGTCTACGACATATTTCCTTTGAGACAGAGGGTTCTTTTACCACTTCAAAAGACCTCTATCCCTAAGAAATATTTGAAAGGACCTAACTCCTTTGTCTGAAACCTTGTGCTTAGGAAAGCCTTTAGCACACTTATGCCATTGCTATCACTACCCGTAATCACAATATCATCAACATATATCACTAACAAAATACACTCAACTATAGACTATTTAAAGAATACTAAGTGATCATATGCACTTCTTTGCAAGCCAAATTCAATCATAACCTCACTAAATACTACTAGTTTTTCACATGAACCATTGATCTTGTCTAGGCATGCTGCATATATAAACAAATGCGTCGTACCAGAATCAATAAGAACGTAAACAAAAATGTTACAAACCAATAAAATACCTGTAATTACGTCTGGATCTCGAGCGGCCTCATCCTGTGTCATGGCAAAAATTCTTGTCTTACCTTTCTTCACCTGTTCAGCATCCTTAACTAGCATTGCCCAACATCCAGAAGCATAGTGACCGACTGGCCACACTTATAACAGACATTCTTGTCAAACAAACATTCACCTTATGAGATTTCTCGCACTTAGGGCACGAAGGAAAAAGATTGTATGATTGTCCGCTAGTAGGCCTGTTATTTTGCTTCTTGAACTGTCCAGAGCTCATCCTTACCCTGAGCATGCTACTTCCTTTTTCCAGTATCATTCTGCAGTCCGACTTCAAAGTTTGTAACTTGAGAATGATACAATTTTGGCCTTCTTTACAACTTCTCGATAAGTGGAGAGTTCATGCGAACTCACTATCTGCTTGATCTCGAGGCGCAATCCCTTAAAGCGTTTTGCTTTCATGATTGATTGACGAAATTATTTGTATGACCTATGTTCCTACAAAAAAACTACGGACATCTTCACCAAAAGATTAACAAGGCACAATTTTGATGATTTCATCTGCAAGTTGGCTATGATCAACATCTACGATCCAACTTAAGGGGAAGTATAGAAATCTTAGAGATTAATCATGATTGATATATGATTGATTATGATTGATATATAATTGATAAAATCTTTCCATAACTTACGTTGATTGTTAGGCTAATTTCTTGTATCCTAAATTAGAAGATTATTTTTTCCTTTTTTTATTTTTATTGTTGTACTATAAATAGGGTATAATAGATGTGTACAATTCAATCAAGAAATACATAAAATTCTTATTTCATTCTTTAGTTGTAAATTGTCATGGCTTAGATACTTGCTACATGATCTACAAGTATCTCACCCTCAAGGACAATCAGACGGCTTTTCTTATAGCAGCCAACCTTGTTTTTCATGAGAGAACCAAGCATATATAGCTCGATTGTCACCTAATTCGTAATACGATTCAAGAAGGCAGTATAGTTACAAATTATGTGAGCAGTGGTTCACAAGTTGCAGGCATATTAACGAAGTCATTGTGTTCAACCAATTTCTATTCCCACTTGTTCAAGATGGGAGTAGAAGTCATCTACTCTCCATCTTGTAAGGGCTGTTAAAATGTGGGAAGCAATCAGTAAACAATCAGCAATGCCAACGAGTATTGGATTCTCTAAAAAGCTGAAAGGGCCATAAGATTCTGGAAAAAGATGAGCTGGATGAATTTCTAGAAATCCCACTTGATAAATTTTTTCTCTGTTATGGAATCCTTTTCTATTACAGAATTTGTTACAAGATTCTTTTACTTGGTGTATATATTTTGGACAGGCTCAATTGTATAAAAATATACATGAGAAATGAGAATTATACATGCTTCTTCTCTCACAAATATGCTATTCTAAGTTCTCTATTTTTCCATTACAATTGTTCTTCTTCAGGCATTAGTTTTTCTGTTATTAAAACGAGGGGAGAAGGATTACAAAATCCCAAAAAGCACATGAAAAAGAAATCTGACTAAAAAATTTGATCCCTTAGATCTCATGGGGTGATTGAAAATGGTTTAGCAGCACAAAATACCATCATCCAAGGAGCATCAAGTTACTAAAGAAATGAAATGTGGCTTCCTCTCTTTTTGTTATACTAATATCACAGAAGACTAGACCTTTGGTTAAATGCAGTTGCATGTATAGCACAATGTTTTAGCCTCCGTTTGGGAAGAATTTATATACGGTTTAATTTATAAATAGATAGAAAAAAATGGTGGATACAATGAATAGGACTTGTGCGTCCATTAAAATGTGTGGTTGAAAATGAAATTTGATCATTTATAAATGATTTATAAATTTTGCCAAACCGAGGCTTAGTCTTTCTTCCAGTAGAATCAAAACCCATATACAGGATGTTTCTTTTCCAAGTGTACAAAACAACAGCAAAATTCAACACCAGAAAAATGCTTCCAACCACCGTAACTATAAAATTTGAGAAAGAAGAAAATAATATACCTATTATAAATGAAGATTATTTTACAAAATGATTTTCCTAAACTAGGTAATACCACGCAATTTAGGCTTTATGCTTTCCAAGATCATAAGACTAGCACATAAAAAAAAACTGCAATGAGTTAAACTCTCAAAAATCTGTACGGCAACCCAAAGATGTGCGAGTCTCTTCACTGAAATCTCTCCAGACCAATTCTAATAATGCAGAAGTCAAACGAATACCAAGCTCATAAGGTTTTCATAGATATTAAAATTTGACCCTAGCCAATAGGCGCCTAAAAGTCATCTATGAAAATTTCGTGAAGTCAATTCCAAAACAACACCTAGTGTCAATAAGCATCAAAAACAAATTTCAAGGTCAAATTCCAAACGCAACTAATCACAAATCCTACACACAATGCGAATTCCATAAAAATAAAAACATAATTTTAACACAGAAACAAATGAGAAAATCACTGACCGAATAGCTGGCAAGCTTGGCGAACGCGATGAGAGGGCCACCGGAGATTGAAAGGGAGCTCAAGAAGCTTCTTCCAGTAATCGGATCCCAGAGGAAACGATTTATCCCCAACAAACTCCCCAATTAGATACTCTGCGGTCTCCTGCGGCCGCCGTCTGCCGCTCAGCCGCGGCGTCGATGGCACTCCACCCATTATCAAACGTACACTATATTCATGTACCCGTGCATGTATGTGTATACAGTGAGTGTGTGCATAAAAATGATGTAGATGTCGCGGCGTCGAAGGTTTTGAAGAGAGCGGAAAAATAATTATTTGAGTTTTCAGAATACGTTACAATATAGAGATTGAAGGTCCTTCAAGCCTGTTTGCAACCATTTTGGTTAAAAAAAAAAAAGAAAAAAGTTTAAAAGAGTGGTTTGAGGAGAATACATGGTTAAAAAGTAGAGAAAATTTTTGGTATATTTGTTAAATATTTTATTACGTGAATGTGTGATTGAAAATGATCATGTAGCAAAGTATAAAATAAATTAATGAGCCTCAAATGTCAAACGAGCACTAAATGATGAGATTGACCTTCATTTTTGTTAATAATAATAATAATTTTAATTGTGATAATTTCAGTACCATTATGATTAGGTGAAAAGGGGGACAATCTCAATCTTTAAAAAGTAGCTAGTTACTCTTTACCTTTTCATTATATTTATAATTTTATATTCAATATTAAAAATGAAAATAGTCCAAAAGTTTTCCTAAATTATCATGTGATCTTAATGAAAATGTTGTATTGCTTCTAATTTCAGGATACTGATCAAAGTGAGTAAGTAAAACTAACTTCATATAATTAGATATGCGAGAGGACGTGTGACAATGTAAGAGAATTGAAATGGTTTAATTTTGTGAAGACTAATTTGTGTGTATATATTGAAATAATGTAGATTACTTTTATGCTTTTAAAAATTGAGGATCAATATGCTACTTAATAAAGCAAAAGACTAAAGTAAAACCCTACTTGCAAAATATATGCACTAAAAAAATCTCAGTTTTTAATGAGTTGATTCCTAAAAACAATTGAAAGAGAATAATGGTTCACTAGATAGTTCCCCCCCCCCCCCCCCCCATTATGGTCCAATTTGTTATTTTCTTCGTAAAGGTAAAATGATAATTTCATCATTAGAGGGTCACGTTTTTGTTGTCAATGGCAGCTGTTAAAAGCTTCGTCGGTTAGAAATTCATGTGACGCCTTCTTCACACTCTGAGTCCAAGCTTGATTGTGACGGTGATTTCACTCGCTTTTAATGTACAACGGCTTTAATAGAACTAGTCCTTATGACCTATGGTGTTAAAAATATATATGTGAAAATCTACATGGCATCGTTAATGTAATACTCCGAAATTTTA
>CAIGRN010028652.1:0-10620 GCA_903798345.1 Fraxinus anomala
AAAATCGACTAGCATCATATTTTTTGATATAATTACTAATTGGCACAAGAGTTAATCTTGAGTTTCGACGACAGAGCATTATTGATGACGGAGCTTATCTATCCATTCATGAAGCGGTTGGGCTTTGAAATTATTTGGTGGCAGAATTCAAATAGGCATTAGTAAAACAGCGGTGAGCACTGTCTCCACCGTTGCCTGGCAGATGTGGCAATTGTCGGTAGATAAAAGCTCCACTGCTCTATTAACAGGATTCACAATTCGTGGGGGGCTGGTGAGGGGTTTGGGAATGGAAATAGGGATAAGTTTAGGGTTTCTAAAGTAGGTGAGGTGGCTGGGTCCTCATATTTTTCTTCTATAGTTCAGGTTGTGTTAGATTGGATTGCATTGGATTGTGCTGTATTGGTGTCCCAAAATTTTGTGTCTAATTTTTTGCTTTTAATGGATCTACCCCCTTTTTTTTTTTAACTAAGAAATTAGTTTTATCAATTTCAAATTTAAGAAATTAAGTTTAAAATTTCAGATATTTTTAAAATTAATTAATTAAATATATTAAGGACACAATTCCATATAATTTGGCCACGAATTTCATATAATTAGTCACAAATCACAAATTTTATATATCACAAATTATTTTACGATCACAATTCAAAAATTTTATAGGTCACAATTTGTTCATCGATCACAAATCAAAAATTAAAACGTCAAAATTTATTTATAGGTCACAACTTAGTAGACGTTACAAATTGTCAAATTATTGGTCAGCAATTAATAATTTTTTAGGTCACACATTATTTTTTTCATAGTTCATCTTTTTCATTGGTCACATATTGTTTAAACAATTTATTTATAAGTCACAACTTAGTAGACAGTCACAAATTGTCAAATTATTGATCACAAATTAACAATTTTTTAGGTTACAAATTATTTTTTTGTCACAATGTATCTTTTTCATTGGTCACATATTGTTTATTGGTCACAAATTAACCAATTTAATGGTCACAAACGATCAAATAATTTGTGACCACCACCTCACCACTCCCTCCAACAGCACAATTGCCACAATCGCCGCCAAAACCACCACCACTACCATCTCCCAACAGCAACACCTCAAACAAATCAACACATTGTAGAAAACACCACCACATCCTTACACCGACCCACAACCACCTCGACAGGACCATCGCTACCAACATCTCAACATCACCACAACCAACACCAAGATCTACCACCACCGCCACCAACAAAACCATTGCACATAACCACAAAACAAACCACCGTCTCATCTATCTACTTCGCTTCTCGCAGTTCTCACAGACCACCACCACTACACAGACCACCACACCTACCACAGATCCACCACCACGCCGGCACAATTACATGACCCAACTCACAATCTACAGTTCACTACCACAAAATACCAAATTAACCCAACCAATTAAGCTCAAAACCATATTCATCATCTTGAACTTCCTGCAACGCTAACTCCGTTTTCGTTGCTAGCTAACATCGTTATCAATTTCTTTGCTTTTCCGCCAGCTACTGTTTTGAACTCTCCTGACGCTGCCAAATCGTACCTCCAATCCCACCACAAATCCACCACCACGTTCAAAACATACCACCACCATACACCGTACCACCCACAACACACCACCACTTCCACCACAGTACACTATCACCCCCCTTGTACCACCAATACCTCAAAAATCATAGCAAAACATGAGAAGGGGAGGCGGGAGAGGAGAGAGAGAACAGCATCAACGCCATCGCGCGAAGGATGGTGTCGTTACGTCGATCTGTGCAGCTGTCGTCTGAGTGATCGTCGGAGCAGAGCAGTCTTCTACTTGTTGACGAGCCGCCGGAGAGAGAGGATGGAGAGAGAGTCGAGATTGAGGAAAGAAAGAGGGAGAAATGGAGAGATTGTATAATTAGGGTTTGTATAAAAATAAAATGTCTGATTTTTGAAAAGTGAAACTTGATATCTGAAATTTGAAATTGAATCTTGAAAACACTGGTTTTGTGTAATTTCCTCTTTTTTTCTTTTGGAGGAAATTAGATTATATCCCCTAAATATAAGGCCGTTTAGAAAAATCATTACATTAATTTTAGCCGCAACAAACTAAACTTTAATTATTTTTCACTTTCCTCTCTTTCTTTTCAGTGTCTATATTTATCCCTCTTACAGATCGGCTTTGATTTATGGAAAATGACTATGAATTCTAATTCAGTCGAAATTACTATGTTTCTTAGACGAGGATGGAAGGTCTTTCAACAAATAAGATTTCGCGTTTCTCTGTAATTCTGGAGGAAAATTTCATTTGCCACTTGCGGTCCCTCTATGATTTGATGAGCGTCCTGTAAAATTTACATTTCTAAGCAAATTTTTCAAGTTCCTCCTACATTTATCATGGTTGACATTTAGAAAGCAGCTGGAGATGCTAATGAACATCTCAAAGTAAGTATTTTATGTTTCATTCCTTCTCTATGTAGTAACTTTACTATTTATTTACTAGTGGATGAAAAATCTCAATGGCTATTGTGTTGAACAGGGCAAGGCACCTTGAGAGATCCCCNATCTCAAAGTAAGTATTTTATGTTTCATTCCTTCTCTATGTAGTAACTTTACTATTTATTTACTAGTGGATGAAAAATCTCAATGGCTATTGTGTTGAACAGGGCAAGGCACCTTGAGAGATCCCCTTTAGTGAAGCAAAAGGTTCGCTCGAAGGTCGCAAACATATTCCCATATCCAGGGTTATAAGTTGCACATGAAAAATTGACTAAAATGTAATTCTTAACAGAAATTAATTATTAGACTACCACTAAGGGGTAAGCCACCTGGCACAATGCAAGAATTATCAAACTACCCCAACACTTGCAGGGAAATCTATAAATACCTCCTCTTCATTTGTAGAAGACATGAAATTCAAGCATATCCCTCTAAAATAACTATTTCTTCTCTCGTTCTAGTTTAAGCATCTTGGCTAGTAAACTTAGAAGGTGAAGCTCATAGTTAGATGAGAGAATTTGTTAATTTTAATCACATTGATCTTTGATTGTAAACATTTATCAATAAAATCATTCAATCTAATTTTTATCATCAACAAATTGACGCTGTCTATGAGAAGTGTGAAAAAAAGTAAACCACGAAATTCTACTCTCCAATTTAAAAACATTAGAGTGAGGAAAAATGAAACGAGCAGGAAGAGACCACCCAACATTTGCAGTACCATATAGCAGAAACTCTGCAAATAATAATGTTCAGGCTGATGTAAGAGAAAATTTGAGTACAAAAGCTTGAAGGCCTTAACGATAGAACGTACTACTCTATACACAAAAATACAAAAACTAGAAGATAGAATTGTAGGAAAGTTAAGATCGCATGTAATGCCCAGTCCCTAACCTTTTCAATTACATCTATCGGGCATATGATTGAAATTTCAAGAGTTAAGGAAGAAGTGGTCGTTATCCATGCAACAATAGGGGTGAAGATCTTCATCGCATACTTGTAGACAATGAAAATACTAGAAATGTACTATATGAAGAAATATTTGATCGAATATGAAAGAATAATCCCCAAATTCCTGCGTTAGTTTCTCTCTAACATTCACATGTGAGTTATTCCACTAATAAATGCAAAATGTTATTGAAATACAATTAAGGGATCCTACACAAAAATTATAAAAGTAACCAAGAGAAAGCTCGAAAGCTCCTGGAAACATTGTTGTTATAATTGAAAAAAGTTACGAGAACCTATAAAAGGCTTGCTAAAGAATTTCTTAGTCACGAACCTAGACATGTTCGCATGGAAACACACAGACAAGATAAGTATCGACCCAAAGGATAACAGTCATGCCCTGAAACTTGATCCAGAGATCAAACCTAAAAATACAAAGGTGTCGAACAATTAATGTCGAAAAGTATGAGGCAATAAAAAACAAGGTGAATAAGCTATTGGACAATGACTTTATTCGTAAAGCTCGCTATCCAATATGGGTATGCAATCCAATCTTAGTACCAAAGAGCAATGGGAATGGTAAACGTGCTAAAATTTTACAGACCAAAGTAAGTTATAAGGGATGTTTGCAATCAAAGCACGTGCGTTAGTCGACTTCATAGCAGAACTGTCTAATGCTCCTATTCTAGAAGAAGAGCTTGAACAAGGAACCTGGAAGGGATGACTGGCTCAGGAATGGGCATCATATTAACAAACTTAGAAAGGTACAAATTAAACTACGCATTGAGGTTCGCATTCACGATAACCAATAATATAGTTGAATATGAGGCATTATTAGTAGGCCCTCGATTAGCAAAAGAAATGCAGTTGTGAAACATTGAAATAAAAAGTGATTCCCAGTTGATAATAAACCAAGTTAATGGCAAGTTCACAGCGAAAGACAAAATGATGGCCACATACCTCGCAGAAGCTACAAGGTCACTTCAGTGCTTTGATAAGTTTGAACTTGTTCAGATCCCTAGAAAGGAAAACGAGCATGTAGATGCCTTATCAAAATTGGCGAGTTCAAAAGATGTGGAATTGTTCAAAAATGTTCTCATAGAATTACTCCCAAAACCATTAGTGGGCCTAAAGAAAGAAGAAATCCTAGGGATACAAGACAATGCTTCGTAGTTAAATGATATCATTTCTTACTTGAAGGGTGAAATATTACCTGAAGATAAGAAGGTAGCACAAAAATTATGAATAAGAGCAACTAGATACGTGCTGCAAGGTGACATCCTGTTCAAGCGAGGATATAAGCTCCTTCTACTTAGATGTATAAGTGAAGACGAAGCCTTGTACGTAATAAAAGAAATTCACGAAAGGATATGCGATAATCACACTAGTGGACTCTCTCTAGCATAAAAAAGTATTGAAGCAATGATATTATTAACTGAACATGAGGAAATATAAGATGAACTTTTGCCACGAAATGTCACAAGGGCCAAATGTTTGCATCAATTCCTCATCGCCTATACAAAAGTTGGTAACCAGTAGTGGCTCTTAGCCCCTTTCCAAATGGAGAATTGGCTTCGTGGGACCTCTACCCAGGGAAAGATCTAATATATGGTTCATGATAGTTGTAGTGGATTATTCACCAAATGGGTAGAAGTTAAACCCCTTGCAAACATCTTTGAGACCAACACTTGCAAATTTATATGGAAAAACATCATATGGCAATTCGGGATACCCAATTTAATATTTTTTTATAACAGAACACAATTCCAAGGTAAGAAACTAAAAGCAATGTGGAATGAATTAGATATCCGCATACATTTTTCCACTCCATATTATCCACAAGCTAATGGGCAAGTGAAAGCTATCAACAAAATATTAAAAATTCCTAAAAATGAACCTTGATGCAACAAAAGAGTTGTGGGCAGATGGGTTCTCACAAATCTTATGGGCTTATCGAACCACTACAAAACCCTTTTTCACTGGCCTAGGCTAGAAGAATCAGATATGACGAAGAACATAATGAATAATCTATGAATGCAAGCCTAGATTTCTTAGAAGAAAAGAGAGACGATTCATAGATAAAGCTCGCAATGTATCAAAAAAGGATGAAAAGATATTTTAACTCTCAAGTGTTCGCTAGAAAAGCGTCAAAGTGCATGATCTGGTCCTAAAGAAAATATTCGTCACAGACAAAGACATAAGTTCCAATTCACTTGGCTAAAAATAGGAAGGACCATATATGATAACCGAAGTTGTAGGAGCCGAAACATATAAGCTCACAGGTAAAGATGGCAAACCACTAAAACATCTTTAGAATGGCATATACTTAAGAAAGTATTTTCAATAAAATTCCAATTATCCCTTGTGAACTCAACAAAGCTGATCACAATTTTTCCTCTTTATTACATGGGGTCTTCCAAGTTAATTTTGAAGTTATTATACTAGAAACTAAAGTTGAAATCAAAAGTCGATTATCAAAGCAAGCATACTGTAAAAAAAAGCTCTTTACTAATTAAAAGAAAGATTACAAAGCAATACTTGCAAACTACATATGTTGCACAACTATATGACTAATCATGTGAAGTCAAAACTACTAGCCACAAGGCTGATTATACGAAGTAAAGACTACTATGAAGGGCATGTCCCATGATTTCAGTCACCTTGCACTATCTTTATTCCTATACAGGTTCTTGGAATTATAAAATGAGGGATAGAAGGAGAATAAATTCAAATCTCTTTGCCTAAAGCAGCCTCCAGAAGTTGACCAAGTGTTCGTCGGGAAGGAAATGCATAAAGTTTTATCACAATATCTAGAACTATGTCTTACATAGTATTTCCTCTCATATGCATATCTGAGGAAGATGCAACAAGTTGTCAAGGAATGACATGGACACTTTGTGGATGCAATTGCATTCCTCGAAGATCCAAAAAGATCTAAAGATTTTGTGTCCCTATCCCAACTTCTGTATCACATGCGACGAAATCAAAATTGTAGATATGTTGTGGCAGCATGGCAATATCAAGACAACTCTAAAAATTTGTCTAATCATATAAGGTAATGATGTGAGATCCAAGAATAATGTATCAGGAAAGTACAATGGAGTCAGAAAAGAAGAAGAAGAAGAAGGGATGATGGTAGTGCAAAGTTCCGTGGTAATACGAAATCTCCCTCCGGAATCAACAATGAACAAAGAAACAAGGCTCATTCTATTCCATGAAGACGAGTATAACCAAACCGCAACATTGCATACATATGCATATTTATAAGCTACACATGGGCAAATGACCAAAACATGATTCTTAATCGAAGTCCATTATCGGATTACCATTGAGGGGAAACCACCGGCACAATATAATAATTACAAAATTAACCCAACAATTATAGGACAATTTATTAATACCCATCCCTACCTTATTCCCAAGCTAATTCCCTGAATAATGTTGCTGGCCCTTCTTTGAACTTTAGATCTTCTATTTAGCAAAACTAACCCCTTCTAGGCAATTGTTAAAGCTCCTGGTCTTGAAAGAACTGGATTTGATTCAACAACCATCAGGCTCGACTAAGAAATTCACGCTAGAGACACCTCCTAGTAACCATCCCCTAATTCCTTCAAACCTGTTAAAGTCCCATATTTCCTTTTCCCCCTTTGCAACTTTCTTTAAATGAGCCTGAGCGTGGATGAAACATATTCCCGTTCTTCAAAATCTGTACTTTTCAAAATCTAGAAATTCGACAAAATTCTAGGATTCGATTCCAAGCTCACATATTCCTTTCTTCATTGTTCCCATCAACAGGTCAATCCCATGCCCCAAATTGTGACTAGTGATGACTATTGAACTTTTGAAAAAGGCATGCAATTCAAGTATCTCTGTATGAAGTAACTATTTATCCTCTTGTTCTAGTTTAAGCATTTAGGCTTGTAAACTGAAGAGATAAAGCTCATAGTTAGGTGAGAAGATTTGTTGATTATAATCACGTTGATCTTTGATTGTAATCGTTTATCAATAAAATCATTCGATCCAATTTTTACCATCAACATATTGAACTTTCAATATTGTTTCCCAAAAATCAATGCACTTTAAAGCTTTTTCAGAATTGTTTAACAATCTATACTCTTAAAGATGGACGAATTTTCCAATAGAGTCCCTATATTTTCAAAGTTGTTTCCATGTAGAAATTGAAATTTTAATGTCTCCCATAAATCACTCCAAAATGTTCAAACTTAAGGAACAAAATGATGGTCGAGAAAAAAAACATTGAAAGTAAAGTGGCCATTTTAATTTTAACCTTTTTCACGTCTTGTGAATTGAAAAAAGTTAAAATAGTTGGCCATTTCTTTTATTGAGGTATCAGGATTGTTGTGCATGTGGCTCATGTAGAATATAACACATGTTTACTAGAAGAAATAGGTCGATGTCGAAGCGAAGCGGAGGGAAGGGAGCGAAGGGTGACAAAACTAGGAATTTCAAATTATGACAGCGAAGGATAAATGATTTGTTGGCACAGTAAGGGATGGTTAATACATTATCTCGGAAGAAGCCACATGCTATGTTAGATGCCAATTGGTAAGAGATCGAAGTGCTAGTAGTGGGTACAAGCCGGCTATGTTTGGCGAACGAGATCATGTATCACATCATGAACATTGAGTCTCCATTGAAGGTTTAGCTAAAAATGGAGAGCCGTTATATGTCGAAGTTTCTCATGAACAAGCTTTACCTAAAGCAGTAGCTCTACGGGCTCAAGATGTTGGAGTATACAAATCTGATTCAACACACCAATATTTTCAATCAGATTAGCAGCGATCTATTGCGACTTGACAACAAGTTCGATAATGAAAAAAAGGTAATGATGTTACTGTGCTCTCTTCCTCCTTCATATGACCTTGTGACCGCATTGACGTGGAGAAAATAGACTCTCGAATGAGATAAGTGACATTAGCCTTATTGGCCTACAATCAGCAAAAATTGTGCACTAGCAAAATTTCACAGGGTGAAGGGTTGATCCGAAGGGCCACCAGGATCGTGGAAGAAAAAATGATAGGATAGTTCACATAAAGGGAATTTGAGATCTAAATCTAGGAATTGGAAAAGGAAAACCATCAAGTGCTACAAGTGTCATCAGATAAGCTGTTTTAAAGACTATCTAAATAAAAAGCAGTGTGATGAAAAGAAAGGTGATGGGTACTCAAACTCGGATAGTGTTGCAAAAAGAGATTCAAAGTCTTTGGGGACATGTTAACGGTCTCTGTAGGTAACTCTAACAGATTGTATGACTATTGGGTAATATATTCAGCCTATTCATATCATATGTGCCTCCACCGAGGTTCTAGATCTGTTCTAATGAATAATGATGCATCATGTAAGGTTATTGAAATGTGGTCCATAAAACATAAAATGTTCGATGGTGTGGTAAGGATTTTGGAGGATGTTATGCATGTACCAAACTTGAGAAAGAACCTAATTTCTTTGGTAACTTTATACATCGGTGGCTATTCTTATAAGTCAGAGTGTATGGTCTTGAAAATGAAGAAATAAGCTATGATTTTGATGAAGAGTCAAAAATTGACACGAAATATTTACAAACTATTGGGAAATACAGTTGTGGTGGAGATACTACATCAGAACTAAGTCAGATGATACTTTTTTATGGAATATACGATTGGGGCATTTAGGAGAATGTAGTATGATTGAGTTTTACAAGAGGATTTCTGCAAGTTTTATGTACTTGGAAAATAGTCTAGAGTAGAATTCAAGATGGAAGGCACAAGACAAAGGGCATTTTTTATTATGTACACTATACTATTTAGGGACTAGTAAGGGAATTGTCTAAATGTGGATCTCAGTATTTCATTACTTTCATTGATAACTTCTCTAGGAAAGTTTGGGTGTGTTCCATAAAGCACAAGTCTGAAGCCTTTGTCAAGTTTACATTATGGAAAGCAGAGGTAGAGAACCAGATGGGCTCGAAAATAAAATACCTCAAGACAAACAACGATACAAAGTACATAGATTCACAGTTTCTGGAATTTTGTGAGAAGCATGGTATTCAGCAGCAATATACAATTCGCAAGACAACGCAGTAGAATGGTGTAGCAAAGAGGATGAATAGAACAATTGCAAAACAGGCAAGATGTTTGAGACTAAATGTAGGGCTTCTGAAGAGTTTTTGGGCAGAAACAGTGAATATGGCATGTTATGTCATAAACAGATCATCACATGCAGTACTAGATGGAAAGGTTACAAAAGAAGTTTGGACAGGTAATGAAATTGATTACTCTTAATTGAGAGTATTTGGGTGTCCAGTTTATGTGCATGTATTATGTGCATGTATCTAGTGATCAGATATTCAAGTTTGATCCGAAATCAAGAAAGTGCATCTTTCTAAGCTATGTGAAAGGTGTAAAAAGATACAAGTTTTGGGATCTAGGAGCAAAAATATGATGATTAGCAAGGATGTAGTCTCTGATGAAACATTTATACTTAAAGCTTTTCCAGATGAAGAGAAGCTCGGTTCAGGCGATAGCAATGACAAGAGCCAAGTGATATAGATAGAGTTAGACAATGTTGAAACGGAGATCAATGCCCAGGGAGCAGACAGTTTTGGCTCAGAAGAGGAGCGCTATAACATTATTGCCATAGATAGATCACGTTGCACTATTAGGCCACCGACAAAGTATGGATTTGAGGATTTAGTTTCTTATGCACTCATTACCTATAATAGTGATCCTTTAACGTTTCAAGATGACGTTGCTGGTCACGATAAAAGTAAATGGATAAAGACTATTATAGAGAAAATTGAGTCATTGCATAAGAATTATACCTAGGATTTGGTAGAGCTTCCAGAGGGGAGGAGATCGATAGGGTGTAAATTGGTGTACAAAAAGAAAGAAGCAATGTCAGAAAGGGAATGGGAAATATACAAAGCTCGGTTAGTAGATAAGGGTTATTCATAGAGAAATAGAATAGATTATTATGAGATTCTCTCCGGTCTTCTGACACACTTCAATCAGGATCGCCTTGGCCATTATGGCCAGTTTGATTTGGAGTTAGAGCAACTGGATTTAAAGATCGTTTTTCTTCATGGTGATTAGAAGGAGTAGATTTTCATAGAGCGACCATAAGGGTTCTTGGAACTAGGAATAGAGAATATTTTATGTAAACTAATG
>CAIGRN010028663.1:0-40816 GCA_903798345.1 Fraxinus anomala
AATGTTGAGCCATTGTTCGACGAAGATTTTGATAAATGTTTTAACAAATTTTTGTAAAAATTGATGATATGTGGTTATAAAGTTAATATAATTTCTATTTGGTTTGTTAATTTTAAACACACGTATCATGATATCAACTTTTCAATCACACTTTTCATCAATATTTATTAAAATTTACTAACAATCTATATATAAGAATATGGGCTTGGTTTTTTCTGATTAAAAATCAATTAAAATTGAAAATATTACCGTTATTGGGTTCTACTCGTTTAATAAAAGTGTAACAATAATGACTAATTTTTCAATTTTAATCCAATTTTAATATCTACCACACACTTTATATATGCTTTTTTCGCTTGTTCGTCAAGCTTTCGAGCAGCTCTTTCAACTACCGCCTAATCCCCCCAACATGCTCAAGAACCGAGAGCCGTCCAGGGACTGGACGGCCTAAGAGGGATATAATTCTAATAAAGTTTTTTATCGAACAAGCACTAAAATTAAAAATTTACTAATACATGTTTTAATTAATCAAACTTGTCGACTAAGCTATTTATTTAGACAACTATTTCTAACTTAGTATAAAGTTGATGAAATAAAATCTCGACCAATAGAAAGTAAAAACCATACACTCTGTATTCTTAACATCTCATTATCTAACAAAGACAATAAACCCTTTCTGGCATGTATTANAGTATAAAGTTGATGAAATAAAATCTCGACCAATAGAAAGTAAAAACCATACACTCTGTATTCTTAACATCTCATTATCTAACAAAGACAATAAACCCTTTCTGGCATGTATTAAAATTAGATTTTAGGTAGATTTTGATAAAAATTAATGAAATATAAGGTTCAAAAGTTGTGGATCTCATGAAATGTATTGTTCAAATTATTTATTGACTTTGATTTAAATAAAAAATTGAATTTTAATTTTCACCAAAATGGGGCTAAATATAACAATTCCCAAACCTTCTAGTCGATTTTGACATGAAATTGCAAGGTATATAATTTTCAATCTTTAGAAACTTTCCCTCACAAATTATAATCGATCGAACATTTTGTAACATGATTCGTTCTATAACTATTTATAAAAAATTTACACGATTTAATATATAAATTAATTGGAACTTCGAACCCAATAATTTCACACGACATTTCTCATGGAAGCTGCCTATGCATTTTGCCTTCTCAAATAATTATGGAACCTCATTATGAACTCATCAGCAGCTTCATCTATATGATTGTCCTCATCAGCATTTCTCAATGGAAATGGAGAATCTGTCACCCTCAGCTGCTTAACCATAGGGCTCTTCCCAAACCCCGGCAAAGCCGGTGACGCCGTCGCCGCAGAACTAGTAAGCATCTCCAACGTCCTCACCACCGCATTCATAGTCACATAATCCTCCTCCTCCTTCGCCGCCGGCGACGGCGAGAAGGGGGCACGGTGGTTGTTGTGCTTACGTTTGTTTTTGAGGTGGATGGGGAGATGAAAATTTGGATAAGCAGGGCTGTTGCTGCAGCTAAACTCGTATTCATTTGTTGGGTATGGAAATGACAGATTTCCAGCCGCAGCGGCGGCTGTGGAGGAGGAGGAGGCGGACCCGTGGTGGCTATGGTGAAACATGAGGTTTTGAATGGCTTTCCCTGCAATCTTCCATCGTTTGAACATCACGTTGAGTTCAGCCATTAATTTACCCTTGGATATGCCTTTCTTCAGCATGTACAACATCGTACGCACTATGTTCCAAACTTTTTTTGCTACTGGTAGATTTTGCTCCATTTTTGTAAATCTTGAGGCTTTAGAGAGAAATAAGTGTTGGATAAAACTGATTTTTAGAGAGAGAGAGAGAGAGAGAGAGAGAGAGAGAGAGAGAGAGGGAATTGTTTATGATGGTTTTAGAGAGAGTTGAGAATGTTTTCAATTGAATTGGAGGTGGCTATATATAGGGGTCCAAGGAAGTAGACGACACTGTATTGTACTTAAAAATTAAATGACCCGTGGGTGAATGGAAACTCCGGGTTAATCTTTTTGAATAACGATTTTTTTTTTAAAGAATGTATAATTAAAAAGTAAAAAATAAATTTTAATTTATAAAATTATTTTATTGAAGAATACGTGGTTGAAAATGATTTTTTAAAAAAAAATAGGTTCAAACGAGGGCATACTATTTAATATTTGCTCAATTATCGTATGGTCTAGATACGATTAGACAAGCCCAGGGTTATATGATGTTCTGTCACAAATTTAATTTATATTAATTAATCATTACTTGCATATTTTTGTGATTTAATCATATCAGATATATATTCACTGAATTATCATTTGCCTCGATATTTTGTTCTAATTGAAATTATGCCCATGTTTGGTACACATTATTTTTTTCATTCTCATTTTTCTATTCACTTTCAATCACACATTTTTCAATAAAATAATATTTTTCATCACATTAATAACTTTTTTTTTAATCACACATTCTCCATCAATCTACTATTTCAGAATACATTCTTCCAAAATAATATGGCTCAAACACACCCATATACACGAGGTGTGAAAATGGGTCAAGTAGAGTCGACTCGACTCTTAGACACTCGAGCTTGGTTTAGTCCATAACTCGTCTCAATATGAGCTTAGCAACCCATGCTTCGAGTAGGGACGAGATGAGGCATGAGCCGGTGAACGGTTCGATCCATTTGGCACCCTAATATCCTTGTGTCTCAAACTTGAAATTCATGATTCTTAAAACAATAATATATTGATTATAGTCACTTCTAAGCAAACACGATCTCTAGAATTAAGGCTCGTTTTCATTGATGTTCAAAATCTCGGTCATATAAAGTAAATACTTGGCTTGATAAAAAAAAATATCAACTATAAATAATGCCTTTTTCCTTTTTTGACATCTTTAAAAAGTTACTTTGTCAAACTTTTTTCTAGTTGAAAATCGTGATTAAATTGACATGCAATGTATTAGGAGTACCAAATTAGTTTTTCAAAACACCTTTTCAATTTCTTTTTTCTCGTGACTCGAGTATTCGGGTTTCGTCCGACTAATTTTAAAATGTGGTGGCTTTTCCCCCTGGTTCGTCACTCGGATAAATTCGAATGCGATTACAACTTATACATTTTTGAGCAAGACATTCGGAATGCAGTTATCCTCCCTGTGGACCTCCCTTTACAACGTGCGGACAGAACCTTGGAGGGATAACAAAATACATCATAACTTTACCTACACATGACATCTGTCTTCCAACATAAATATTGTCTTCCAACTGTCGTGGGATTCGAACTTTTGATGTTCGTAAAGAACCCTCGTACTTTATCACTGTATCACGCCTATGGGGTCAAAACACCTTTTCTATTTGCAGTTGAGGTTGGTGGTGAGAGCTTTTGATTTTCAAAGTTCAACTCAAGAACAACGTGCAATTTCTTCTCATGGTGTTTTAAAGTAAAGAAACACCTTATTACTTTTATGAAGTTTTTAAAGTTAAAACCACACTTTGCTAGCAATTTTTAAAGCCTTGTAAAACGGTAAATTTGGCATAGTTAAACCCGTCGACCAAAATTCTTCTTTCATCAGCCACCCTTATATAACATATCTGCATTGCACTATTAGTTCGACCCAATTTTCTCAAACAGTCGACATAATAAAAATAATAAATAATAAATTAATATATTTCTTTTTAAGTTGGCATCTCTCCAACGTATTATAATCAAATAGGTGTGAGGGAGAAGGGGTGATACTATGACTACGAGATCTCTTCGTTCGTTGTTTGTTCCCTAACTATTCATGCCATCTTTTCACGGATCGACAAAATAAAATTTCGAACTAAGTGAAAGGATAATAAAGGGAATATGGACGGCGCTTCTTATACGAGTTCAAGAAAGTCTAAATACAATCGAACACGTTAATTAATTTTCCAAATCCGAGTCGATTTGCTAATTTCTAAACTTAAAATAAGAACTATTATTTAAAAATAAATTGTTGTGTACAAGGATTTAGACGTTAGAATGAGTGGAAAAATGATTGTGGGGGTCATTTTCTCACCACCAATAAATATCAATCTATGTTACACGTTACTTTCATTTCCATGCAGTGGACCAACGAAATTATTTACATTTCCTTTACTTAGCAAGGGAGGTTTCCTTTACACGTGTCACTTTGTACCAAATAAAAAATAAACAAAAAATCTTATGTTAAGCTTGTCCTAAATTAATGCATTGGAATTAGTCCTAAAGGGATTGTCATACCGTGGTCTTGGTCTAACCTTTTCCTACATTACAAGTTTACAACTCTTTTTTGGGGATTCCAATTACAAAATTTAAACAAAACAAAAGCAGTCAAAAACTCTTTTTCTACCAAATATGACTATTCAAAAAAACAAAAAGTTGCACATTTTAATTTTTTTTTTTTTTTAATGCTCAAGGAATGCACGGATCCTACATTGGACATAAATGAATATAAGTTAAGAAGAAATATGCGTTTAAGTTCTAGTGTACTTTTGTGTGCCGCGAGATCAATGAGTTACTTAAAAGATTTTTTATTGATCTGAACTTGTAAGTATGGTGGTTCTTAAAATGACAGGTATTGGAGCGTTAAGGAAATTACTAAAGAAAGTAGAAACACAAATATATTCGAAAAAATGATTCGCTGAATATTAGATGGTCGTTAAATCAAGTCGAATGCTATATGAAATGGATAGATTAACCAAACAATAGCATTCAAGATGTCTACGTGATCTCAATTCATTATTTTAGGGTGAAAACGTAGAACCAACAAAAATAAAAAATCGCAAGTCCTAAAACATTTACGAAAAATGCCTTTTTCTTTGATACTACATTACTAAGGCAACAGTCCATGTTACCAAACAAATTATACGAACCAATAGTGTTCTCACCTTAATTTCAAAATATCTTAGAATTGAGAGACAACGAGAATGTTAATTAATTATAATTCAGAGGCGGCACAGAGCAAAGACATGTTTTATTTGTTGTGAACAGCTGTGCCAAGCTGAGATTTTGAGAAAAAACTCGATAGGTTACAACGGCTACTTTATTGAACTACTTTCTCTACTGTAGAATTTACTTTTAATACTTTATCATTTTAAAATAATTTTTGTTTTAATAATTTCAAAATATTAGAAGTTGAATTCAATATTTCGAATTTTTTTAGTATTTTTCCTTTTTCTTTTATTTCTTGATTTCCGTGTTACGTTTAGTAGCACTAGAAACTCGAGTAATAATTTCGTTAAATTAATAAAAGAGTTTACTTAAGTTATTTACTTTGATAGTAATCATTCTCCACAGTCAAAAATGTATAAGAAAATAACTTATAAATATAAATAAGCATTCTATAAAAAAAAAAGGGTTGGTTTTATAAGTAAATTTGGAATTACTTAAAGCTTAGACAAACATGCTTTAAATTAAAAATTAAATCGAAGGTTAATATCTTAACTCGCAACCCCCACCAAAGGAACACGTGTAGCCATCGTATAGGAAGTCTCTCTAGCTAAGTAAACTTCTGTGGGGTAAGGTTGGGGGTGGAATGGGGGTTTCACTCCACCGACTGACACGTTTGTCTAAGGGGGACGGTGAAAATGAAAGAATTTTTGTATTTAATTGTCACTAACTTTTCTTTACGAATTACAAAAATTGGGTTTTCTTCTCAAATTGGAAAAGATGGTAATAATGTCATGACAACACATATTTCACGTGATGATACACTAAATTAGGCTTTCTAGTAAACATATTTTTCTTACAAATTTCTTATTATTTTTTGAATTTTTGTTAATAAAAAGACGAGCATATTAAATTATCCAGCAATGCGTTTCTTCTTTGTCATCTGAAGTTTTACTATAAACCAAACATATGTTGATGAAATTATTATATAATGAAAACTCACACTTCTTGTTGACCACGTGTTCCGTAATAGTTACGTGGACAATAAATGCCGGACACACTCTCGTCAACGTAAGTAAATTTCAACATGTTTTGACAAGAGATCTGGATGGAGAAGGGTGACGTTTATGGACGGAGAGATACTCTATGACTCGAGACAAAAATGTTCGAGTACGAGCAATATGATCAAAGGTAATAGCAAATTTAACTATCAATCACAAACAACTCAATTAAAGTGAAAATAAGCAAGAGAGAAGATAGGTTATGGTTTGAAGTATAAAGAGTTGCATTATCCTTCAAATGACGTAAGTTGTGAGCTTTTATATAGTTTTGACCAACGTGGTAGTCATTGGATAAGAACCACGTGATCTCAATCTCCAGATCGAAACCTCACATCACTCAGTCTATTATGCATTTAATACATTGAAAACGGGCCAGTCACCCTATATCTTAGATTAACAATCCTGACATTCATTATTACGAACGTTATATCAATCATTCCTAAAGATTGACTACTGATCATTTAAAAGACAACAAGGGCATCAGCCTATGAGAGCTTCGACCAAAGGGAGATTCGTATTGGAGGTTTTCGATGTGAAGAGCTTTGGGACAGAGGATTTCGACTTCTTATATAGTGTTTCGGCTTCAGAGTTTTAACCACTTCGATAGTGTTTCGACTTCAGAGCTTCAGCCAATTAAATAGTGCTTCGGCTTAGGGTTTCATCCACTTGCTTACGCTTCAGTTTCAAAGCTTCAACAACTTACATAGTGCTTTGGCTTCTTCTCGAGCCTCAATTTTGAGGCGTAACATTTATCTCATTTAGACAAAGGCACGTCAAATCTTGCTATATGTTAAACGATTCCAATAATAATTCATAAAAGGAAAATTGACACAATTGTCCCACTTTTTTACATATTGTATAATTGGTCCAAACCTTTTAAAATTGGTGTGAATAATGCCACATCTTTTCATTTTTGTATAAATGGTCCTTCTGAATGAAATTCGTCCAAAAGGACCATTAGTTTGGTACTCGGACTACAATTTTTTTAAAGAAAAATTGCACATAAATTGAGGAATAAGTATCTAAATATTAAATTGCTCGAGATTTCTTTGCACTTGTGGGTCAGTTTAGCCCATGTTTATTGGGAATTAAAATTAGATTTTTTTGTAAAATTTGATAAAAGTTGATAAAATGTGTGATTGAAAAGTTATGAGACCAATGAAATATGTAGTTAAAATTGATTGTTAGCTTTGATTTGGATTAAATTAAAATTAAAATTTTAATCGGTACGAAACAAGTGATTAGTTAAAGTACAACATAGTAATGCATGCCGACTTCCTCTCCAGAGGCCTTTATATAGCACCCACTTGCTTCCACACAATCAATCAAAACAACAAATCATCTCTCTCTTCAAACACCCTCTCTCTCTTCACTCTCAATAAAATATCAAAATCCATTGAGAATTTTCCAAAATTATATACAGAAATGGAGCCAAATCTACCCATTGTTACAAAAAAAGTTTGGAACATAGTACGTACTATGTTTTACATGTTAAGGAAAGGCATATCCAAGGGTAAATTAATGGCTGAACTCAACATGATGTTCAAACGTTGGAAAATTGCAGGGAAAGCCATACAAAATCTCATGTTCCACCACGCCCACCACTGGTCCGCCTCCGCTTCCGGCCGCCGCAGTTCACCACTTGACCTGCCAAATGAATTCGAATTCAGCTGCAGTAACAGCCCGGCTTATCTTAATTTCCAGCTTCCATTCCACCTCAACAAAGGTAAGCACAACAACCGTGTGTTCTCTCCGTCGCCGGAGAAGGATTTTATGAATATGACTGCGGTGGAGAAGACGCTGGAGGTGTTTTACAGCGCGACGGCGTCACCGGTTTTTCTGGGATCTGGGAAGAGCCCTATTATTAGGCAGGTGAGGGTAACAGATTCTCCATTTCCACTGAGAAATGCTGATGGTGATAATCATGTAGATGAAGCTGCTGAGGAGTTCATAATGAAGTTCTACAATGATTTGAAGAGGCAAATTGAAATTGCAACCCCTCGTAAAGGATCATAAAGTTCACCTTCACAATTTTCATTAATCAACTGTGTTACGTGTCGAGTATTTGAGCACATGAGCATGTAATAAAGTTATAGTGATAATTTGAGTCTTGGGATTAGAAATTAGTAAGGAAAAAGTTGATTTATACGATAATTAGTAAAAACTTTTGCTTTCATCTTTGTCTATAAAAGTTCTGTATGTATAGTGCAAATAATGATATGTAACCCTCCTTGAAGTATACTGTATACAATATATGGGACATGTTTGAACTTTATTTTCTGTGTAGAATACATTTTGAAATAGTAGATTGATGGAAAATGTGCTGTTAAAAATAAAGGAAATTTTTTTTTGTGTTGCATTTAATATTATTTTATCGAAAAATTTATGATTGAAAAAGAGAGAAAAACGTATTTTCAAACAAATTGGTATCGAGCATGGACATAATTACATTCATCTCTTCCCTTTTTCCTTTGTATCAAAAAATATTTTTATTAGCGTCGCCAAATTTCACTATTCCTCTCTGCCCTTTTTCCTGCAAGGAGTAACCATGTTTTATTTTATGAAAAAATATAAAATTATTATATTTAAAGGGCATCAAGCCATTTTTAGTTTTCGAAAATACTGAAAAAATGTTTACTTACCTATTTTTAGAAACGAATTTCCAAAAGCGAATTTAAAATTTACAAAGAAAACTGAAAACGGCAAAAAAGTCGTTTTGACTGTTTTCAATTAAAATTTTCAAAATGACAAAAAGAACGCATTTTTAGCAATTTAAAAATGGACACTCAAAACATAAAACCCAAAATAAATTTAAAACTCAAAACTAAAAACTGAAATACGAAAGTTTCTTTAAATTGTTGAATCTCTTTTTCTTATTTTTATACCATGTTCCAAAAGCAACTTCGCTTCTTTCTACGTTGGCGGCCTACTTGGTATGCAACTTAAGAAGGTGTGTTTGAATTAAAAGTCTCTTCACATTCATACTTCGATTAAAATCTAAATTTTGTATACTGTAGAGAAGTTTATTGAAAATAAAATTTTAATGATATATATTAATGATTTAAACTTTTAGAGTAAATAATCAATCAGTTCAATTCCATTTAAACTTTTCAAAATTGGGATATTAGTAGGTAACGTCCTCACTATTATTTTGAAAAACGTCTTATCTATCATTTTTTTGACATTTTTACCCTTGTTTTCACTTTTTATTGCGCAAAATGTCATTTTCATCAATTTTCTCAAATTAAAAATTGAAAAATGACAAATATATCATTCTTTTTAAATAAAAGAAAAAAAAATTAATTGTAACAATAGTTCCAATTTAAAAAAAAAAGGCAAATGAATTCCAAATAAATTATTAAAAGTATAATTAGCGTATAATATCCTTACATTTAACTATTATTGAAAAAAAATGTCCTTACCTTATCACACTTCATTACACATTAATTGCGCAAACCATCATTTTTATTTATTTTCATCCAATTTCTTAATAAAAAGATGTGAAATAATGAATATACCATCATATTCATAATTTCATAATTTTTGAATGAAAAAATGGATGCTAATGACCTTTTGCTCAATGAAATGTAGAAATTTAAGGGTGATAATACAAAAAAAAAAAAAAAAAAGAAGATAATGACGTTTTTCACAATAATGGTGAAATGTTGGGACGTTATGTGTTAATTACCCTTCAAAATTAGGTCAAATTACAATTCTTAAGTCAAGAACAAGGGTTGCCAACGTAATTATTATATAGTTTCCATAATTTTACTTCATCTATAATAATGAACTAGAGAGTTGTGGAAAACATATTTCAATACATATATTTTCACTTAATAAATTTGTACATCTAAACTACTTGATAAATAATTATCACTTCAATTTTATTTTTCATGTATGAATAATATGAAAACAATTTGAAGTATATATAGCTATTAGTCTCGACTCAATCATTGATTCAGATTGACATCTAGTCATCAAGTAATTGTATCACTAATTCAACTGACGAATTGCTAGTTGAATCAATTGGGCACAATCATGTTTCCTCATTGACTTCCTTAATATAGTCATGTTTATATACATTTCCATCCTCCAAGTATTTCGAAGGCATTATTTGAACTTTTTTTACATAATAAAAATTATCTCGCTTCTTAAAAATTTTTCTCATGGTAACAAATATAAATTTTAAAATATCTTTTGGTTTATATCATAATTAATAAAAAATAATATATTTTTATAATAAGCAAAAACTTGTAGTGCAACAATAATACTACACGAGCTTACTTGTTTTGAAGATCTAATTTGATTTTCGCTCAAATCCAAGTCGATCATAAAAAGCGGTTCTTGATTGGTTCATTCGCAAGGGGATGGATACATCAATCCATATTGGTTCCATGACGAGGTCAACACTTCTCCAATTAGATTGGCTTATCCGAATTTAATAACTATAATTTGAAGTTTATCTTAAAAAAAATCTTAATATGTAGCCCCTATTTGACACCCATTTTGAAAAAAATGGATTTCAAATAGGGGCGTAATTTGTATTTCTAGAAAGGGACACGTGTAGTCAGATTATAGGAAGTCTCCCTTGCTAAGTAAAACTTTCTTTTGGAAATAATTCACTCTTTCTAACTGAGTATGACAGAGACACGACACATGTAAGTTTTACAAGTGAGTGAAAATGAAAGAAAGAAATCTTTAATTCCCACCATATTTTCTTTAGTATTATCTTATTACAAAAATCATATTCTTTTTAAATAATATATTTTTATTTTTCTTCCTTCGCCACGTCACATTTACATGTCCAGTCGTTAAATAATTTGGCATACTAAGAAATAATTAAATTGAGGTTTTGGTGCACCAACGGGTCAATTTAGTTAAAGTAGAACATTTTAATGCATGTCGTTTTCCTCTCTATAGGCCTTTATATACCACTTCCCAGTGCCTCCATTTAACCAATCCTCTCTCTGTAAAGATCAATTTATCAAACATATTCTCTCCCTGTATAACACCAAAATCTACTGAAAATGGAGCAAAATCTACCAATTATTGCAAGAAAAATTTGGAACATAGTACGTACTATGTTCTTCTTGTTAAGGAAAGGCATATCCAAGGCAAAATTATTGTCCGAACTCAACATGATGGTCAAACGTGGCAAAATTGCAGGGAAAGCCTTACAAAATCTCATATTCCATCACACTCACCACTGGTCCACCGCCACCGTCCGCCGCGCCTTATATGAGTATGCCCCACCGAAAGAATACGAGTTCAGCTGCAGTAACAGCCCGGCTTATTCTAATCTCCATCTTCCCTTTCACCTCAATAAACGTAAACACAACCACCATGCCTATCTCGTCTCCCCGCCACCGCCGCCGGCAACGAAGGAGGATGATATTGTTACCTTGACTGCGGTGGTGAGGACTTTGGAGATGCTTAATAGTGCGGCGGCGTCACCTGCATTGCCGGGGTTCGGAAAGAGCCCTATGGTTAGGCGACTGAGGATTACAGACTCTCCATTTCCATTGCAAGATGTCAATGAGGAGGACAATCATGTAGACGAGGCCGCGGATAAATTCATAATGAAATTCTACAATGATTTGAGGCGACAAAATTAAATGCAATTCCTTTTCAGGGCTCGTCTTAAATTCGTCGTGGGTAATTTTTATAAATGAGTTGTGTCACACATCGAGTATTCGAGCATGTAGGTATGTAATAAAACTAGTGATAAGGTTTGATCTCTGTTTATGAGAGTTGGGTATGTATAGTGTGGAAATTGTATATATTAAACTTATATGTACAAAGTACAGACGTGTGTTCAGAGACAATTTCATAAATTCAGCTCTTTCAATATTTTTGTTTTCTACTTTATTTGTTATTTTTTAGAATTTTAACTGATTCTTGGTAAAATTATAAAACGAAGTAGATGATATTAAAGTTTCTAACACTGCCATCAACTCATATTGAATCTTCTGGTCACACTTTAGATGGGATTTTGAATATAAGTTATATATTAGAGCCCCTATTTGGTGAAGCTATAGATTAAATTTTTAGTAGATTTTATAAAAATTGTTGAAATGCGTGATCGAAAAGTTGTGAGTCTCATAAAATATAACATTAAAAATGAGTTTGAGGATAAATGAATTCAATGAGGAGCTAAATAATGAGAAAATCTTGAACCTTCACCACATTCTGAAATTGCTTTTCAATTTTTTGAAACCCTTCGTGTGCTATTTATGTATACTCAATACTTGTTCTAGCTTTTAAGAAATAAAAATTCTCTTAGTTTCGTAATATCATTATTAATTTCATAGTCAGAAGTGAAAAGAAACTATATGGTATCTTCCTTTACAACTCTAGTCATGTTTCTTCATAGTAGATCAAAACGTCTCGATTAATAGACTGATTTTTACATTTTTTTTTAAAATTTAAAATGAATGTATTTAACTCACGACAAAATTATAAAAAATGAGAATTCATTTTGTGTTTGTCCAACTCTATATTTGCGTGACACGAATATTGTATTGTACGTTGTCGTCTTGACAAAAATAGTTGGTACAATAGAATGTCTCTTTGACGATATAATATCCAAGACAATAATATCTCAATCAATTCAGATAACTAAAAATAATGATAGTTCAAAGTGGATAAAATTTGGGATAAAACTAAGCCAGGTGTCCAAAATGGTTGCTTTTGAGATAATTGGGCGTGCAGCCTTCGGCACCAAGCCAAGTTTGCAGTGGAATTATTTTTCTATCTTCTTCACTTGGATGTGATCCAAAGTTTATAATTTCTTTCAATCAAGTCCTTTTGGCATTTGTGTGATTCGTAGTATCTCGAAGCGGCTGAATTAATCCAAACTTGGTGTATTTTCAATTCTTATTTAATAAAATTGACTATACACTAATATATAGTATTTATTGTTCGCTATGAAAGTACAAATCGCAAGTGTACGAGTTGCGTTCAAATAATAAGTGGACCTTTTGAATTCAAGTTGCCGATCCCTCGAGAAATATATACTTTTGATTATACAAATTTAATTAATATAATTCAAACAATAAAAACAAACAAACACACAATAAAGATTTAATTTTAGAAAATAAGAAAAAAAAAACTAAAACTCTACAAATTAAGAAAACATAAAAACTTGAAAAAATTTGGAGGAAAAACGTGGTTGGGATTTATAGTTTCGCTTAACTGTCGCCTAATTAATTTCTGTACAAGCTAATTAACAAATTACTCATTTATGATGTTAGACTTAATTTTTCAAATTTAGCTAATTATCTCTCTCGCGAAATTAACCATAATTGATTGGTTTAACCTATCATATCTCTATGTCGATTAAAACAAAACGACCGCATTAAATCTTTGTGAAAATAGCTCAAAAGGTCATTTAGGGTTATGTGTATATCTCTGTTCCCTCCGCAAATCTAGGATATTTACTATTTGATCTAAAATATACAATCTTCTTTCGGACGATGATAAATCATTAAACTCAATTAATTAATGGCCAAATAAATGAAAAAATTCAACGCAATAATGAATACACGCGAAAATAAGTAACTTAACATCAAATAAGAAATATTAAAATTAATTAAAGTTGGTTAAACTACTACAATAAATCCCAACACAAGAAATTAGCTCATATTATATTGATGATACTAAATGATAATATTTATCCAATACATCGCAAATGATAGAAAATATAAGATTAAAGATAAAATCATTTTTGGTTGAATTTGCTTGAATCTTGAGTTCCTCAATTCTTTTCCATATTTTCTTTGATTTATTCTCGTTGTTGTGCTCTTCATTTCTTCCTCAAAAAATCAAGAAAAATAAAAGAAAAAGAAAGAATAAACAAAAAAAAAGTAATTAGCACATAGCATTCTCATATTTCACTATTATTGTGAAAAACATCCATACATTTTATCTTTTTTGCATTTTCAACCTTATTTCAACCTTTTATTGCTCAAAAAGTCTTTTCATTCATTTTCTCAATTAAATATTGTGAAATGTCGAATATACTCTTCTCTTTAAATAAAACAAAAAGAAAAAAATAATTGTAACCATAGTCCCCCAACTTTGATCTTGTATAATTTGGACTTCAAATTTTGACTTTCATATCAATCATGCTCTCCAAAAATTGAAACACAAGGTCCTTCAAATTATTGACTTGTGCACTTTGGAAACCACTCCATGATTTTGTAACCTTTAGTCCTTTTTCCTTTTTTAGCATTTTTCTCATTTTATGGGTGATTTTTTGGCCTACAGCAAACGTTACTTTATTGTGAGTAGAATTTCATTAATTGAATCAATAATAAGTGCCCAATAAGTGTGCAAAAACACACTTATCATTCATTATCGTAATACCAAACATCACCTTTAACCGATGTCATTCATCATCTTTTTACTAATCAAGAATATGTTTTTGTCATTCTTCCCTCACTCCCCCGAGAAATAAGTTATGCTACGCGTGTATGCATCTTGGAGATTGATTGCAAGGCATAACATTTTGTACTAGACTGTATATCTTAGACAAATGAAAAAATAAATGTTCACAATTTCTAATTTCTTTTCTACGTATCAAACATACCCGTATTAAAAAAATTGAAAGATGACTTGTAAATTGTATATGTTGTGAAACCAAGGTGCCATGTAATTGAATCCACAGACCCAAAAAGCATTAGCTTTAAAAGACTGCAAGAAGGCGGGGTAAGGTGGCAACCTAAAAAGATTACTTTTCATAAAGTGACATTTCTTTCATGCAAAGCTTTCCCCTAAACCATCCCCCTTCTGTAATAATAAGGCGGTCCTTGCATTTCATATTACAATCAAATCATACTTTCACTCCTCATACATGGCCATACCTCGAAGATGTCCCTAGATGATTGCATGTAAATAATTATTAAATATAGTACAACGTGTGGTTGATATTTTGACAGCTTGTTTAATGTCTGACAAGAGTAGTTGTGTTAAAATATATCGGACCATCAAAATTCAAAATGGCTCAACATTAGGGGTCCTTGACTTGTCTGAATGGGCTTGTTTATATATATCACGTGGAGTTGTAATATGTTCCGAGAGTTAGACTATTCGCCCACTAAAGCAGTACTTGAGTTGGGTTCACAACGTCATGAGACAATTTGGTCCATATTCAGTGTAGACGTTAGAGCATAGAGAGGGACATATTCCTAGGTACCAGTTTTTGTGCCAACACCTAGAAATTGAGAATAAAATTGGATAATATATATATATATATATATAGTTGTGAATTTATTTCGGGAGCACTATATATTGATGTGTATGCATATTTTTCATGTAAATACAGGTGTATGCATGTATAATGGCCAACAAAGTCTGGTTTAGCAATTGGGTTTTCCTTAAAAGAAATGAATTTAAACCAGAAACAAAAAGCAAGAACTGAAAATGGCTCCAAATCGAAAATTGGTGGGTTTTAGTGCTCAATTATTGAATTATCTTATGTGTTTGATACGCCAAGAACATACTTCCAATGATTCATCTGGTTCCTTGGCCCTATCAACTTTTAAAATATTTAGGTTGAGTGCCAAAAACACCTAATGAAAAGTGTTAACCATAAGTTTGATGACGAGTAGCATGGCATGAAAGATAACAATATTTGTAAACATGACAAATCTTATCTCGTGGGTTTTGTCAACACGAAAAAACTTGCCCTATATGTCTTTATTACTTAATGGGATTTATATGTCTACTTTTGTCTATTTGATTCTATACATACATAAATGTGTTCACTTAGGTTTACACCCCCTTACACGAAAGGGGCCCACATAGGTTTTTATAACCTGAAGTTGATAAATAATGACAAGTGGCATGAAAGATATGATACTCATCAACCCGACAAACCTTGCCTCTAAGATCTCGTCAACCCGACAAACCTTTCCTCATAGGTCTCTGTAACCTAAAGTTGCTCGTATAATTATCAATACCATAAAAAGAAAACACTTTCAATACCCTATAGAAGTAATTAATGCCACTCTACATATTTTGATCGTTAGACGAGACAAATAATGTTAGTAATCACCCACAACAAGAGTTCAATATTTTTCCGATTCATATAGTTTATTTGATTCATACAAAATTATCAGTACTGTCCAATCAATCATACCAATATATTGTGACTGTACATATCTGAGACCCTAAAAGAAGCTTTAGGTAGCATAATATAATTGCAAAGATATCTATATATCCCTTAAGGATAATGGATTTTTATTTAATGAAGAGCTTATTTACAAAAAGTTTGGACCCTTTTAATCCAACTGATCCAATAATTCATATTTGTAGATAGAGTACACATTAGTCCTCTGCTTTATTTAAATTACAAATATACTACCCAACTTTATGAGTTTTTCTTTTTCTATTATACTTTATTAAAGGTGATGGCAGTGTATATATACATGTATTGTGCAGTCTGTGTCCCAGTAATTATTTCGTCAAGCATCATTAGACAAGGGCACTATTATCTGGAAATAAAGACTATTTTGGAATCTAGGACCAAAATTTTTTGTCCATACCTAATATATGGAGGAACTTTTTGCTCACAACCCTAACAATGTCTATCCATAAATTAAAAAATTTAATGCTATTATTTTTGAATTTTTTTTTTTTTTTACTTATCTTACGTGTCGCCCTTCCCTTCTTTTCCATCCCTGCAATAACGGCAACAGAGGAAAAGGGATAGGTTGAGAGGGTATATGTAGTGATGGCAATACGTGCAAGCTACTTGTTACCTCAATTGAGGTGAGTGCAGCACGAGCCAAGTTTGAAATTTCCTATATGGTGGCTAGCTAGGTGGCCTCGAGGGCTCACCTAGTGAACAGGTTTGTGAGCCAGCTTGTGTGTGGGCCAATTTGTGAGCCTAGGCGGTTGCTTTCTGCAATTGTTTGTTCAGTTGTTTAGGGAGCGTTTAGTTTGTAGTATTCGATTTTCAATTTTGTAAAACATTTAAAACGTGTTTAATCTGCTATTTTGGAAAATGCATTTTGGAAAACAATGATAAATTTATAATACAAAACCCAAAAAGCATTTTTAAAGTTTTGAATATTTTCAGTAAAAATTCTGAAAACACTCAAAATATGGAAACAAAAATTTAAATAAATTTTTTAAAAAATAGAATATAAAATTTTAACAAATAAAAATTTTAATTTTTTTAAAAAATTGATAAATTTAAAAAAAAAAAATTTGAAAAAAAAACTAAACTATGAAAAAATCTAAAAAATTAAAAAAATAAAAATAGTTCAAGCTCTCAATGATTATTTACATAAAAATATTCTTAGTCCATGTTATTAATTATATATTTTTTATTGTAACTCAATTTATTATTTGTTTTATTTTACTTTTGTAAGGAGAAAAAATATTATAAGATTTAACAATTTTAAAAAGTATATATTACTTGACAATATATTATCATAAAATTGTTTTATTTTTCATTGATAAACAAATTTCATAAAATAATTTTTTCAAAATTTTAAACCAAATGTGTTTTCTAATTTTTTGTTTTGAGAAATAATTTTTCAGAATGACAAATCAAAAGTGTTTTTAGTAATTTTAAAACAAACTTTCAAAATTGAAAATTGAAATACAAACTAAACGGCCTTTAATTTTTTACAATTATTGTTGTAGAGCAATGAGAAGGATCTTAATTGATTTCTCATTATTTTAAGTACTCAATAATTGTATTAATCTAATTTTTCAAACTGCAAAATAAAAATATTCAACTTTTGAAAAAAAAAAAAAGGGTTAATTGATTGAGATAAACCATTGCCAACTCTAGGTATAGGTAACACATGGGTGGAAAATTGAAAATAGGAAGGGGAAGCCATGAGACGCAGTAATGAAATGTAGAATACAAGGTATTCATTGAAATGTAATGACGTATCTCACTCATAGGTAGTGACTTCGTTGAGTAAACAAAGTTGTAGTAAAAATGAGGGGTGCAAAAAATACTGTGATGACATTTAAAATTTTAAATTAGGTGGCGTGTCTTGAAGCTGCCTGTTAAACTTTTATAGTACAAGCTAGATATGTTTGCCATGTGCAAAACACTTAGATCTTACAATATAATAACTTATAATGAAAACGATTTTCAACATTATGAATTCAATAGAGATTGATCGATCTTCTTTATAAAAATTAAAAACAAGAAAATGTTGTTGGAAAATTTATGCTTCCTGAATAACTGGGCCTTGAACGATCCACTTACTTAACAAGATTCAGCCCAGGCCTGTGATTTAGTTTTATTTTACCTATTAATTAGTCAAAAGCCCAATAGGAAAATAAAACTTTAAAAAGTAAAAAGAAACGCCCACCGTGGGGCTCGAACCCACGACCACAAGGTTAAGAGCCTTGCGCTCTACCAACTGAGCTAGACGGGCAATAGAAAGGGAAACCTAGGTTGTAAGAAGGACTCGGGAAGAAGTAGAGTGTGACTTTAGTGGTGCTTCTAGCTCCACAAGGTTGTCAGCTTGCCCGTCCCTCTATTCCGGGGGGGAGGAAGTAATGGGATAAGGTCCACTCTCGCCTACTAGTCGCTTTGGATCGTTATATTAATAAAAATTATTTAAATTTTTTAAAAAGAATAATTAGACGGGGCTATCGGGGATCAAACCCGAGCCACTAGCATGACGTGCAGGAATCCCCACCACTATGCTACGACGACTTGCTTGCTCTGTTTCTTTTTATAACTTTTTTAAAACAATAAGCTCATTTAATTTTTCAATGAGTATTTCCAAACACGGTATTGTTAGTGTAGAGAAATTTGTTTACCAGAATTTATAGATGATCATGAATTAGTGATTTTAATTAATTAGCTAAAACAACTTTGACCTACTCGCAACTACCATTAATCAATTAGGTCAAATCCATGCTTAATGGCACGCCACTTGCCTTAGTCTCCTTTTTATTTAGTGGAGTTTAGAAGCAATTTAATTCACACCCACAGGTCTACAACTTCATTTTCACGAAATTAATTGAAAGCGAATGCAAAATTGTAAAGAAAGTATTTTCAAATTAACACTGGACAAATACATTAATGTTCTATTTGGTAAACATTCTGCTTTTACATCAATTCATTGTAGAAAAGTTTAATGAGAAAACTATTTTAGATCAACTTTTCTAAAATATATTTTAATCAGACAAATACTTTTAAAAAATTATTCAAATATATTCGAAAACAACAATTGATTTTTCAAAAACCTTGACAAATGGACCATAAATTCATAGTGTAACGATTCTATTGTAAAAGTTAAAGTGTATGCTTAATTTCCTCTTCAATGCTAATGTATCTTTTTTATGGTCTAGTAGATTCAAGCCTTCTATCGAAAATAAATCGTCACGAACTTTAAAAATAAAAAATAAAAAATTGACAACTTTGCACGAGATGGTGGAGGTACAATTTCTTGATCATAGACAACCACAAAAAAAAAAAAAAAAAAAAATTGGATGGATGCTACAATGTTTGTCGATGTTACAGTTCCAAATAGTTTTGTGGGCATGTGGATGCATAGTTGCCAATTGTAATATCCATATCCCACCACTTCTGTCCTCACATTTCAATGTCCCCTTAATTATTATGTCTATTGCGACTTGACGTTAGTCCCAACTATACGCTTGTTTGGTACCTCAACTCGACCACGTTTTTGGTTTTAAAAAAAAGAATTTGACAGTATTAAGTCCATGTTTAATTTAGTTAAAAAATTAAATTAAAATTTAAGTCAAAGTAAACAATTGACTTTAGCTACACATTTCATTGAATATACAATTTTTCAATAACATATTTGATTAATTTATATTAAAATCTATTAGAAATATCATTTTTATCTAAACCAATCTGGAGCTAGCCGAATAACAAACTAAATTGAAATCTTATTAATTACACTATTGTCATTGTCAATTTATGTTTTTTATGCAAAATTATGTTACGTTCTAAGAAGTAAAAAGTGATTTTTTTTTTAATCGAAATGACTATTATACCACTTTTGACCCATGTAAACCTTGTTATTTGCAGCAAGTCACGAAATAAGTAACCAAAAAGACAAATATTGAGGCATATTTCAAGGAAAATGGCCAAGTAGGTTTGTTGGTTTCCTTCCTTTACTAAAAGACACACCGTTCATGGTTCACCATTCGTGTGTCAGTTTACACAGACCACTTAAAATCCACTAATTAGGTCGATTCATAGAATTTTTACTAGCGATATTAGACTCGAAACTAATCTCTTAAGTCTCTGTTAGATTTTGATAAAAATTGATAAAATATATAGTTGAAAAATAGATAAAAATTGTGAATCCTATCAAATGTGTGGTTGAAAATAAATTTGAAAAAAAAAAAAAAATTTAAAATGGGACCACGAGTTTACAACGATCCTTCTTTTTTTTTTTTTCAAATGAGCAAATAGTTTCGTACTAGAAGTAACTCTCTCCGATTGCCCCATTCGTCATGAAAGTCATCTAATAAGTGGTTCTTACCTTGATACTAGTGTGTAAATGCATTACGAAAAACTTATCCTTAATACAGGTAAGAACGTGTATCGTATGCTTATAAGTTCATTAAATAGAACTTTATAAAAGATGTAGACTCAAAATTAAGAATAATATTATTTATCACCACTTTTTACGAGTATTAAACACAACCAGACAACCTAAATGAATTATATAGTATTAAATGATAGATGCGCTAGATAGCATTATTACAAAATTAATCATTGCAATGCAACGCCTTTTCTTATCTTCTTGTACTATGCATGGACCATGCAAATTCACTCACTCAAACGGTAGTAAGTGCTACGTATGGTTACTCAAATGAAATACAAGTTTACAACCAAACACGCCCTTGATGGGCAATCCTATGAAGTATGAACCAAGATTTGGAAAAGAACAGAAAATACAGAGGATAGAGGAAGTGAGAATTCTTATACCATTTCTGATATAAATGCTCTAACTCAAACACCAGTGAGAGAAAGAAGAGAGAGACCTTTTCTTTTCATTCTTCCTCCAAATACTCTTGATTTTCTTATAATTCTGTCATCATGTTCGCCGTAAACGGAAGCACTTTTCTGGTAATTTAAGTATTTCCTTGCTAATTTTCATTTTTCAGCCATGAATTTTCCGGGTCAGGTTAAGCACAGCCCATGTCGCAAATCTCATGCTTAAAAAATACCCACTTTGTAAAATGTATGGAAATCAATTGCTTTTTCTTGATTTGAATGTGATTTTATCACTTTTTTTTGTTGATTTTATGCAGAATAATTCGCTTTCTGGGGTACCCAGAGTCTTTCCTCGGTCTACACAAAGAGTGGCAGCTCCACTAGTGGTGGTGGGTGCTGTGAGCTCAAATGGGCGTCCCGGAGATCGAAACGTCAGCGTATTGGTGGAGAATACTTCGAAAGAAATGGTAGAAAGTGCTACATCATCATCATCACCGTCAGCGATAGACAAAGAAGCCAAATCAACCGTTGGAGGTGGAGTTCAAGACGTGTATGGTGAGGATAGTGCCACAGAGGATATGCACATCACACCCTGGACTGTAACTGTTGCCAGGTGATGAATCCTGTTTCTTTTTTTATTTTATTTTCGTATATTGTAGTTTTTAGTTCTTACGTTCCAATTTTGCTGATCTTTTTTCTTTTCCAGCAAATAAAAGAGTGGATTTTTATGTGTCGTCTTTCTGTGGAAAGCAATAATTTGCTAGTTCTGTGTATTATAAATGACTCCATTTCTATAATTGATTCCCCACCCCACCCCCCACCCCCCCCCAACCAAATTTAATGTTTTCAAAATGTTAACAAAGTTTCTATTCCTTCCGTCTTGTTTCGTAAACAAAGTGATGTATTTAAGCCTTTGTTGAACTTCTATACTCATAACTTTTTTCTCAGGAAAAAGTTCGAAATGTAAAATGAGATATCATATAAATCTTGGTTAGGCATTTTTAGTCTCCCACGAGTTCTTATAATCGATCTTGTTTATGCATGGAAAGATGATGGTACCCCCCCCCCCCCCCCCCACCAAACCAAATTTAATGTTTTCAAAATGTTAACAAAGTTTCTATTCCTTCCGTCTTGTTTCGTAAACAAAGTGATGTATTTAAGCCTTTGTTGAACTTCTATACTCGTAACTTTTTTCTCAGGAAAAAGTTCGAAATGTAAAATGAGATATCATGTAAATCTTGGTTAGGCATTTTTAGTCTCCCATGAGTTCTTATAATCGATCCTGTTTATGCATGGAAAGATGATGGTTTTTCGTCCCTGCAAAATGTTTTCGCTCAGAAACGGTATTATGGTAGCCTAATAGCCTTTTGAAGCGGAGAGGATCCAATAGTTTATTGAGTTTTTTAAAACTTAATGGATTTGGAGAAGCAGAAGAGTGATGAGATGATTGATCCCTCATGACGTTCTATTGTTTTCCTCATAAGTTGTGATTGTCGCTATGTTATTTTTCATTTTTTGCTTACACAATTTTTTTATTGTATTGCAGTGGATATCAATTGCTACGAGATCCACACTACAATAAAGGGCTTGCCTTTACTGAGAAAGAGAGGGATGCCCACTTTCTGCGTGGTCTTCTTCCCCCAGGCGTTGTTAGCCAAGAGATTCAGGTCAAAATGTTAGATCGTATAGTAGCCATGTTTGACAACCATTATTTCAAAACTCTTAAATCTCATACTCATTTTCAATTATACATTTACACAACAAAATATTTTGCATGTAAATTCAAAATTTTTCCTCACATTTTCCAAAAATCACTATTCAAAACTTCATTTTCTCAAAATAATGGCCATCAAACAAGGGTTTTGTCTGTCGGATTTATTTGGTTTTTCTTGTGAATCACTATTCTGAAATGTCTTTCTGCTATTTCATTGAATAGGTTAAGAAAATGATGCACAATATGCGTCAGTACCAAGTACCATTGCAAAGGTACATGGCTATGATGGATCTTCAGGTAGTTAAATAATTTTTTTGTTCATGAATCTTTGTTTACATTTCCTATTTTCTTCCCACAATTAATTTAAAATTGTGGTTCTGCTAGGAAATGTTGCCATATGTATACGTATAAATTATAATAATTATGGTTGGGGTTAAAAACAATAGTGGCCACTTACTTTTACAACAAAAAACGACATTGTTCTCTGAACTTCTTTTTGTTCTAAGTCAGTCGCTGAACTTAAACTTTGTTACAATTAGGTCACTGATATTCAGAGTTTGTTACAATTTGATCAATCCATCCATGTCCATCAAACACCATCACTTTGACTAACAGAAAAGCTGATGTGAGAATCTAGTTTGCTATTGATAAATAACTAGACTGCCATGCCAAATTTCCCGTTACGAAAATATTGTGTATTGTTGGAGTGATTAAATTGTAACGAAGTTCATATCCAGGAACAAACTTGGAAGCAAATGAAGTTTAGTGACCAAAATGAATTTTCAATAAAAATTTTGTGAACCACCAGCGTATTTAGCTTGATTGTTATCACTTATAATAAATAAACTTTCTGAGCATAAATCAGAGATTTTAAAAAACCTGAATGTTCCCTTTTTGTTTTGAAGTACTCTGGCATCCATAAACCTTCATTTAATAGCATGCAATGCTTATTGTTGATTTTTGTCCCCATGTTCAGGAGAGAAATGAAAGGCTGTTCTACAAGCTTCTCATTGACAATGTTGAGGAGTTGCTTCCAGTTGTCTACACTCCAACTGTTGGTGAGGCCTGCCAAAAATACGGTAGTATCTTTAGGCAGCCTCAGGGTCTATTTATAAGTTTGAAAGAAAAGTGAGTTTGGTTCCAGTGAATTTGTTAATTTTCCACTTTAGTGTCTGGAATGCTCTTCTATTGCATTTAAACTGATTAATGTCAGTGTTTCTGCAGGGGCCGAATTATTGAGGTATTGAAAAATTGGCCAGAAAAGAAGATTCAAGTTATTGTCGTGACTGATGGTGAGCGAATTTTGGGGCTTGGGGACCTTGGCTGCCAGGTATTTAGATCTTTTCTATCTGTTTTTTTTTTTGTTTTTTTTCCGATGGTTAAGTTTGATTATTGTATAAGCGTCTCATTTAAGGCACTATATGTCTGTGGGGTCCCAATTTGTGAACCTCTACTTGTACTTTCATGTACCCAGAAATGTGCTTTTATTTAATCTATTTACTTCAAGTAACCTTCTAAAGCTACCAGGGAATGGGGATACCTGTAGGGAAGCTTTCCTTGTATTCAGCTCTTGGCGGTATTCGTCCTTCTGCTGTAAGTATTTGCAAGACTAGCTTTCCTGTACTCTATAGAGGCTAGTCAAGTAGATTGCATAGAGTTTATATTACTGGTAATCTTGTTATACTTTTTACTTAAACAATGTAGTTTAATACAGTATTACACCTCAAGTGCATGTTTTGTACAAAGTAGCGGATAGGACCGGACAGTTTAATAAACAGGATTTTAGTTTTTAAATCTTCTGTAACATTGTCCACAAATATTTACACGTCCACCAGAACTTCAACTTTGGTTTCTAGTCATCTGCGTCTTTTGTTTTTGAAATTTTGTAATGCTAATCTCCAATGCACCTCACATTCTACAGTCCTTATTTCTGTTTAGTGATTTGTTGTCCAAAGCCTGTGAAAGCTGAAGAAGATATAAGTTTGATTGTTCTATTCAGTCACAATTCCATTCTCTTTGCTTATTGATATTTTTTGTTTTGATAGAAGCGATTATTTTTAAAATGTTTTTAATTCATTTCAGTGCTTGCCTGTGACCATTGACGTGGGGACGAACAACGAGAAGTTGTTGGAGGACGAATTTTATATTGGGCTCAGGCGAAGGAGAGCAACTGGGCAGGTAAATGATTGGCTTCTCTGTAACTTTAGTCTGATAGATTTTAAAGGTAACTGTATTCTTTTCTGCAAAGATTGAACTGAAATTGTTATTTCTAGGAATATTCCGAACTTCTGCATGAGTTTATGTCTGCAGTCAAGCAAAATTATGGGGAAAAAGTCCTCATTCAGGTTACTCAATTTTTATGCAATTTTCAATTTCTTCAATATCTTTTTAATTAAATCTAATTCAAATAAATATTTGATCTACATCATGCAGTTTGAAGACTTTGCAAATCATAATGCGTTTGATCTTCTTGCAAAATACGGGACTTCCCATCTAGTTTTCAATGATGATATAGAGGTACACATACAGTAAGCATTTTTTCTTCGAATTTTGGATGTAAATGCTTGTTTGAGTGTTTTTTTCGTCTGCCTCATAGATTTTCCCTTCTTGCCCTTCACTTTATTTTCATTTCAGGCTGTCAACAGAGTCAAGCGGATCCCCAGAGTCCAATTGCTTGATCCTTTTTATTTTAGTACCAAGCTCAGATTAAGTTTGAGTCTGGTTGAATTTGAACCACAGTATAAAAACTGAACAAAAATGTGAGTCAATGGGCTCAGTCCAACTGGACCTGGCCTGCTTAATTTAAATCAGCATAGTAAATTATATATAGCCCTTGTTTGTTTCAGCTAAAAGATTGATTAAAAATTTAATCCAAAGTCAACGATTAACTTTAACCCCCTTTCATGGGACCGACAATTTTTCAACCCCACATTTCAATAACTTTTATTAAAGTCTACTAAAAATCTGATTTTATTTAAACCAAACAAGGGCATAAAGTTTGTTTTGCAATGCGATCTTCGATATTTATCCATAATTTTCATTGATATTTACCCTTAACATCAGAAGGTTTATATTTACCTTTTTTAAATTATAATTTGAGAATTATAATGGAACTTTAGATTTGGAGATCACTATAGATGAAGTTGAATTTGTTACTAGATTAAATAAAGTTCATATTTGTGTTATAGCCTAATGGATCTGGATATTTTCTCTCAATAATTATTATTCTTACCTTCTTCTTTTTCATTTACCCAGGGGACAGCATCTGTGGTCCTTGCTGGGCTTATCGCTGCATTGAAATTAGTCGGGGGAGCCTTGGCTGATCATCGATTCTTATTCCTTGGAGCCGGAGAGGTGTTTTCTTCAAGTCTCGTCCAATCATTTTGTTAACCATCTCATCTAAAAGTATATGCTGTTATAGAATGGTCATATTTGTTCGTTTAAATATTGTCTTCAAAACACTCCCTCACGTGTAGACAGGGTTTATTGGTTTGATCAAAGAATTGACGCGTGGACAATTTTTTATAAATGAGTGGTAGCGAGACTTGAACCTAGGTATTTTGACGGGCTATGGTACCATATTTGTTAACCATCACATCTACAAGTTTAATCGATTGTAGTCGTATAAATCCTGTCTTTACCAATTCCATTTCCTTGTTATGCTTCAAAGTAAAGGTTGTACAGTAAAAATTAAGTCGAGTTTTGAATGTTGTAATTGTTGATAGGTGCAATTAGTCGAATTTTGGCGTTTACATTTTGAATCTGTTTTGCCTTTGTGCCCTCGGCTAATATCGTCTTGAGCATCTTCAGATCTTTTCTTATATCCAGTGAAAAATATAAGAATCTCCTTTCTTCCATGTTCAAATTTCTCTGCTTATATTATGCATCTCATTTCACAATGTTCTTAATGCAGGCTGGAACTGGCATCGCAGAACTCATAGCACTCGAAATATCCAAACAGGTCAAAATATGATGAGCCATTATATCTTTATCAATTACTCAGTTCTTTCCTCTTGTTAAATAAAATGAGAATTTGGGAATTCCACTCATAATTTTATTGTATGCACTATGCAGACAGGAGCTCCATTGGAAGAGACTCGCAAGAAGATTTGGCTTGTGGACTCCAAGGTAACAAAACAACTATATTTTCATTTTTCATATTTTGTTTATTCTTGTCTAAATTAAACACTCACAAAATATTTTTCCTTTCTAGGGGTTAATTGTTAGGTCCCGCATAGAGTCGCTTCAACATTTCAAGAGGCCATGGGCACACGAACATGAACCTATCAACAATCTGGCAGACGCTGTTAAGGTGTGAACTCTTTTGGCATGTTTGATTTGGAGGAGTGGATAACACCAAATAGTATTAAAAAAGACAAAATGTCTTGCTTATTACATTGTCGAGTTGTGTCCAATATTGCTTACCAAATATGCAACTTGTGCACGATTCATTTGTGCGCATGTCTGGTGCTCACAATTGGTCTTTTACTTGTTTTGTTTTGCCAGTCCATCAAGCCGACAGTATTAATAGGATCATCGGGAGCTGGAAGAACTTTTACCAAAGAAATAGTCGAGTCCATGTCGTCATTCAATGAGGTAAAGCATCATATTTGTGTTACATGTTAGGCATGTTTGTCTAAGCTTAAAACAAATGTAAAAGCTAGTTATATAACTTTTTTGTTTCCAAACATGTTTGGACATGCTAATTACTTATTTTGAAATTGTCTCTTACTTTACTGTCCAAATAAGCAATCAACTTATTTCAGATTTTGACCAATTTGAAAACTTACATGTGAACTTTTTCAGCTTACATGCTCGTTATGTCCAACAGTTTAAACTAAAGTTCCATATGATTGGCATGTAGAAACCCATTATTCTTGCGCTTTCCAACCCAACTTCACAGTCGGAATGCACAGCCGAAGAAGCTTATAAGTGGAGTGAGGTAATTTCCTTCTGCAGCTTTCATATCTAATACATACTATTTTTAACTTTTGGAAGGTCATGTTTATGCCTCCCTTCCGTTTGTACCCATGGACTTTGTTTTTATGTATATGGTGGGACATCCAACCCCTCATCAACATTCCCCTGTGGAGCCTGAAAACCCACTAAGGCTATGCTGGTGTTTTTGCGGGAAAAAAATTTATCTAATACACATTATCCATAATTGTGTTTATTTCTACAAATTTTGATTTTATTACAAGACATTCTAATTTTTTCCGTATAACTTTCCAGGGCCGGTGCATTTTTGCCAGCGGGAGTCCATTTGCCCCAGTTGAATATAATGGAAAGGTCTACCCGTCTGGACAGGTACAGTCAAAACATCCCTTAACTACGATTTATTAGTTATTTAAGAGACCGAACTTTATGACTGATTTCAGTATTATTCTGGTTCAGGCAAATAATGCATACATCTTTCCTGGATTTGGTCTCGGTTTGATCATTTCTGGTGCAATCCGTGTCCACGATGATATGCTCCTGGTAGCCTGTAAGTGACTTAAAATGTAACTGAATAGAAGTTTTAACACCTAGCTTAGGTCATGCATTTGATAAAGCAACTACATGGCTTGAACCGTTGAATGCATTATTCTGGCATGAGAGGATAATTCTTACCACGAAGATAGGAGGATCAAGAAACAATATAGCCAATACATTTCTGATGAACCCTTTTAATCCAATGGAATTTTTTTAACATTTAGTCTATGAATTATCTATAGTTGCTTGCTATAGCTCAATTTCTAGAGCCACTCATCACATGCTTTCGTGGTTATACTGTGTAGAGCCTAATTATACAATTTAATTATCCCCTCGATTGGGGATCGACCTATTTGGGGATTTTGCATACATATTTCATATTAGGTGATTAAGTCACCCTAATTTCCTGCAAAATATGTCAAAGGAAATTGAGGAGTCATTTTGCATATATACACAGACTGAGGCCGAGGGACTTGAGAGATCTCCATTGTGAACTTTCTTCTCAATTTTAGTGATAACTTGCACGGTCAAGTGGATATAGTGAATCACAATAAATTTTTGAGTTTTTTTTTTTTTTGCCCGTCTGCTTGCTTATTATTGCTCTCGGAATCAAGGATTATACGTTAATCCATAACAATGTTATATATTTCACATCATATCTTACAATCTCGACCATCTTGTTTTCTTCAAACAGCGGAAGCATTAGCTGAACAGGTTACCCAAGAGAACTTAGAGAAGGGACTAATATACCCTCCTTTCTCGAACATCAGAAAGATTTCAGCCCAGATTGCTGCCAGAGTAGCCGAGAAAGCTTTTCAACTTGGTAAAAAAACTAAACTCTTTATCCAAATTACATTAATGTGCTTGGTTGAAGTAATTTGGCATATCTAAGTATTTTGCATTTTCTGTTGCTTTATAGGGTTGGCGACTCGTCTACCTCAACCTGAAAACCTAGTCAGATATGCGGAGAGCTGCATGTACAGCCCCAATTATCGTACCTATCGTTGAACCAGTGGAAAGTTTTTATTGTTCTCTAAATTTAGTTAATGTCGTTTTTCTTGTTAGTTTTCCATTTCTTCCCCTCTTTATTTATGTCATTTTTCGTCCTTTGATTTCTTTTCCCTCTTTTCCTGTTCTTGGAGTATTTTCTTACCACCTTTGCCTTGAAAAAATTACAAACGTGTTACTTATATGCCATATAACAAACAATTTGTATGGAGTCAGTTTGGCAGGATTTCTACTTCATGTAGAAGAGTTTCTTAAGAAAATTACATTTGATCAGATTCCTTTCTAAGTTCTTTTACTCTTAACATTTTTGAAAAATTATCTAAATATGATAAAAAACCTCTGATCATTTCTAGTAGCAATAAACATGCACTTTATATTCAGATATAAAATTTTGCGAACGACAAGCAATAGAAAGATTACAGCCCAAAAAAGAAACAAGAAACAAAAGTATAGTTCTCGTTAAATGATACAGATTGAACCATAGGTGCAGCTATATACAAGCATACAAATAGATATAGAAAGCACTGACAAAGTGAAGTTGAATGTTCTCAAGTAGCTTCTTTAAGGCGAGAGGGATTTTTCGCAGTCTATCTCCCCTGGACGAGGCCGCTGAATACTTGGCTATTCCCGGCAAGCGTTGCTTCCCATTCGACAGAGGATAATAGGATCTGTGAAAGTGACATCACCACTTGCTTCATGTCTGGTCTTAGAATGGGATCATCGTCCACGCATTGCTTTGCCAACATAGCCATCTGCACCAGAATTCACACCAACCAAAATTATTTCCCAAACCCTTTCTCAATCACATTTCATAGACATTTTTTACTAGATAAAATTGACATGTACTATTATAAAAGACAGGATGCAATAAAGTTTCACCTTGAAAAGGCAGTGAAGAGGATACAAATCCATCAAATTAGGATCAACGTGATCTTTCAAGCTTGACATATTCATGGAGTCCTGTGAGTTCCTCAGAGCCGCCACCATCTGTAACTTCATCGGCATTAGGAATTGTAACTTTCTAAGTTTTTTACATATGAATAAAATTTCAAAGATTTCCAATAGGAGATCCTACATTTTTTGAGTTGGTGGGTCCTCAACGAACACAACGTTGAGACCTTAGGATTTAATTACCGGTGCAATGATCTTTTTATCTGTCACTTGCTCATTACTAGAATGTGTAAGACTAATATTCTTATTTAGTCATCTGACATGACAAATTATTTTCACTTCGGCTGTGAATTTCTCATAAATACATCAATTCTAAGAGTATAAAAATAAGAAGCTTTCGCAGTTTCACACAATATTGGAGGCAATAAAAATTCTCTGTAGTTCATAAGTTGGATAGAAAGAACTTGCAGCCGAAAATCAAAGCAGTCATGCATAGGCATATCATCTTTAAGATAAGAAATAAGAATCTACACAAGCAAATGGATGCAACACCAATTCAAGACAAATTAAGGAAATGAGGACTTGTGTGGTTGGGTGCAGACAGACTTACAATGGATACCAATGAACGTCTTTCAGCAGTTCTCGTCATGGCTTCCTTTCCAGATATTATTTCAAAAAGTGCAACGCCAAATGCATACACATCGCTTTTAGTTGTAGCCAGGCCGTCCCTCAAGTATCTAGTAAAACAGGGAAGAAAGTAATAAGAAATCTGCACCAAACTTGCTAGTAACTACTAGCTTGTTTACTTACTCTGGAGCCAGATAGCCGTAAGTTCCAACAACTCTTGTTACTGATTCTTCTCCATCATTTGTTTTTAGAATGAGTTTTGCCAAACCAAAATCTGAAATCTACACAATTCAAATTGACCAGATAACTGGAAAAAAATTAATAATTAAATATTGAAATTGAGGCGGAATAATGTGAAACCTTTGCCCTGAAGCTGCCATCGAGTAAGATGTTGCTTGTTTTGATATCTCGGTGCACATAATGAGGTTTTGTGTGCTCGTGTATGTACTCGAGTCCTCTAGCAGCATCAAGTGCAATCTGAACCCTCATGATCCAAGAGAGTGATGTATGACCTATCCAGACCATTCAGAGTTAATACTCACGTAAACTATCTAACATCTGGATGGTTAAACTTGAACCCTTATATGTTAATTTCTTGAGACTAGAAAATGTAGAAACCAAGAATAATCCAAAAAAAAGAAATGCTAAACAATTATTTAAAAAATTCCCAGAAAAAGATTATTCGTTTACGTTATACTGATCTTATCATATGCTTCACGCATATCATTAACTAGGCATTGTACCAACTTTTAGCTAATAAAATATAGCCTTTGTTTGTTTCTCATTATTTTCAAAATAAATTTTTCTCTCTCATATTTTTATCCACACATTCTTCAATAAAATAATATGACATGCAAACCCAAAATTTTTCCTTATTTCTTAACCACACATTCTCCATCAAATCACTATTCCAAAATGTATTTTTGGCTAAAAATGGGGCTCAAACTAACTCATAATTATTTCCAGTTCTAGCATGCTCAAGACTAGTTTAATATGAAGATCTGTAATGAGCATTTTTGAGATTCCATAATACAAAAATCTGCTTGAGTAATAGAATGATCTTAATATTGGGGCAAACTTCATCTTATATCATATTTACGTATATTCATTACACCTTAAGTTGAGAAGATCTAGGCAAGAATGAAAATTCATAACAGGTAGGCTTGTTAAATAAGATTCGGTCATTGACTATAAGCATAGAATCTGACCTTTGTTCTGAGGATCATGCAAGTGATTTTTAAGCGAACCTTTTTGAGCATACTCATAAATGAGATAAAGTTCTGCATCACTGGCTGCATAACCAATCAATTCTACCTTGACAAAATTAAATCATGACTCTAGTCAAATTTCAAATTTTTAATACATCAAAATTAATCTTTGAGAGAAAAAAGGGAAAGTAAACCAATGATACTTTAAACAGCCTTTACCAAGTTTGTGTGATGAACTTTGCACAGAACTTTCATCTCTGCCAAAAATTCTTTAGTTTTCGTAGCAGTCATTCTTTTGATTGCAACTTCCTGAATATCCATACAGGACTTGGTGTGATAAGAAGAACTTAGTTTATCTATATATGTGAAATAGAAAAGCAATAGACTAAAAGCTGCAAACCTGGTCTCGAAGGAGGCCATAGTACACGGAACCATATGCTCCATGGCCCAGAAGATTGGAATCGGAAAAACCGTCAGTAGAAGAAAGAATTTCCTCATGAGTGAAAACCACAGGTTTCTCCATGTCAAAGAATTCAGTTCCTACAACTATCAGAGACAAGATGCATACGCAAAAAATATAATTTGTCAAGCGAGAATTTGGAGAAATCATTACAACTGTTGCAATACAAGCAACATGAATATTTCTTCTTTACTTCCATACAAGTCAGTCGTCAATTTGAAAACACGTAGCGAAACAATCCACATATAGAGAAGCTACATGTTTGCAGAAGTAGTTAACACAGATCGTGGTTCAAGCTTAATGGAGGAGCTAAAAGAAGCTTTCGGTGAAAATTTCAGGAACAATCAGTTCAGGCGTATTGCTTCATCCTATAAACATTTTTGTTCCTCTATGTTGAAAAGAGTTTCATTGAAACTTGAATTATATAACTAATCTGTCATCGTTTTATCTTCTATAAAAAAATGACCTGCAATCTACTATAATTTTGTGGACAACCATGACATAAAGGAACAATTGGAACAGGTCCTTCCCACAAAACTTGATCCCAAATTCTGAATGAGACTCTTAACTGTCATCTTCTATTTGAAACTTCTTAAGATTTTTCTTTACATGTATGTGCAACCAAAAGTAAGTATAATATAAAGTTTACACCTGCAGGAATGTTCATCTGGCGGTTGCTAGGTTCTCCGGTGGGCTGCTTCCAGTCCCCAGATCTGCAACAAATATACCTCCCTGATGCACAGCAAAAACTTGTCCTTCGAAGAATCTGAACTTCATGAGATGTCTTCTCCGCAGAATCTTTGGCTAGACTACCTCGGGCCCCAGCAAAACAGCTTGATGATTTCAAGGAAACAAAAATTACTATCACTATGAGAATCAGAGCTAGGCCCACAGTCAAACTTCCAATGATCCACCAATAAGGAACATTGGCATTATGATTCACCGGATCTACTGAAATAAGATGAAACATATATCAGTAAAAGTATTCCTAAGCATGAGAGATAGTGCAGGTTTCATAATCTACAGATAGAGAAATATTTCCTTTTCTATATGTATATTCATCGCAAGTTTCCAATCCATTATGACTGAAATATTCCACTTAATGGGAAAACTAAAGGAATATTGAAGGAAGCAATTACAATATGTTAAAAGATTATATAACTTAATAAAATAACTTCCAGAAGAAGAAAAAGGCATAAGCTGACCGATGTACTCTATCAAAGAAAAAGTGAACAGCTAAACACTGCTTACAAACTTGCGATACCTTCGAAGTTATCAGCAGATGGAGCAGGAACAGGAGCTGGAGTGGTGTCATTCCTTAAGGGGTAAGGCTCTCCGGGAACTGAAACATAACATAAAATCAAAGAAAAGAAATAGTGAGAATTGAGGACCATCCAGAGTTACTATACCAAAATTTTTGTAAGATTTAATAACAGAATCTGAGAGTACTATTTACCAAGAATGACAATTTGAAAAGGAAAGTTAATATTAATTTTTAGACCAATGTCCTGGCCAAACTTGACTTCTATCTCATAGTCAAATTGCAAACACATATACTGTCTAGATACTACCCATCTTATGCTAGTCCTCTTTATTCTTCTTTTTCTCTTTTCCAATTTTCTTCAAAAGGTTTCCATGGACTAAACAAAGATTCTCAGCTTAGCAATGTGACTTCATGTCATTCATATTCAATAACCAAAACTTATACTTTAGCATGGAAATAGCTATTTTGCAACTCATATACTTGATAAATTATGTGCTTGTCATTATCCCAAGGCACGTAGATAATTTGTAGAAAGATCCCAACATCATATTTGACCAGCGTGCATTGTTAACCAGTCGTCAACATCTTTACCAACAAAAGAACAACACTAGAAAGTCCCACCTTCACTTCTCAGTAAACAGAAACAGAAAATCAATTGTCCAACAGAAAAAGACCAATTTATGCTAAAGTTTACATGGAGAAAAAAAAAACTAGCTGAACAATCAATCCCATAAATCCAACTTAGAACCAAATAACGTCAGAAAAACTGGAAGAAGGGAAGCGTGAAGTGGTATGTCTTAAAGGATTAACAGAAATTACCTGAATTTAGTGGTATGTAGTATAGTGCCCCAACAGTTACATTGTCTGGATTAGAGATTCCATTGACAGTCTCAATACTATCCATACTAACCCCAAACCTACTAGCCAAAGATGCCACACTATCCTCATCTCTCATAACATAACTCATCAAGTAATTCCACAGCCCACTCGAACACCCACACATGATCCTCAATGACACCACAGCACCTTTCCTTGCCTTTCTGGTAAAATTTGTAGAAAAATAAGCCAGCCCATCATAGGCCTCCATCACCAAATCATACACAGACCCATTATTCTCCCTCACAGTAAAAGTAGTATTGCTCAAGTATTTGTGTAAACGTGAAGCACAAGAACAGTTCTTTTTTATGAAAATGTAGTCCCTGCCATTTCCCTCGATGGTTATGTCTTGTGGCAATACATCAAACATACTTTGGATCACTGGTAGAGTCTGTTTTGAGGTGGGCTTGAAGGCTAAGAAAGATGTGCATAGGCGTGTGGTGTCTGTACAGTTAAGTGGAGTTGGATATTCTTCGGATAAGCAGAAAATAAGTAAGTGTAAGTAGCAGTGGCAAAATGATAGAGATTGGTGTTCCTCTTCTATGAACCATTTTAACAAAAACCTTTGATGCATCCACTGGAAGGCTTCAATCTCTAATGAAAAGTAGTCAGAAAAATTGAGTCTTTGATAGAAAATTGAGTCTTTGATAGATTATACTATCAAAAACGGAATGTTGGGGAATTTTGGAGTGAAATTTGTTGGAAAGGACTGAAACAGGGCATTTTTTGCTTAAAATCTGGAAGAGTAAAAAAGGAGAGAAAGTGACAGCCATTTGATGGAGAAAAGGCCACAAGCCACCTTGGGAATTGTTAAATAATCTAGTTCCTCTACTACAAAACAAGATTATGGTAGTAATAAAATTATATTTGACTTAAATACATCGAGATTTTGCAGTGCATTTTACAACATGATGGAAGTTGTAAAGTTCTATTGAAAATAAAGAGTATATAATTCACTAAACAGTAAAATAAAGCACAAATTCATAATTAAATAGATAAATATTTTACATTATTAAATTAAATAAAGTAAGCACCATTATTTTTCAAGTTGTTCATGGAGTGGACTACTGGTATTTGTGAAAAGGACAATGCGATAGTAGGGAATAAATGTTAATGCATGAGGACTGGCTTTGTTTTGGGGACAAGGAAAGCACAATTTGCCAAGAAAATGTGAGATAAGGACACCTAATTATAGGCCCCACATTTTTTACCCTTCAAAAAATCATCAATAATTTTCGACTAATCAACGAGTCTAAAGAAAGATGGTTGAATACATATATAAACATATAACTCGAGGGGGTTGAGAGTGAGTACATAGTTTGATGGGTCGAAAACTCGAGTACTGCTTGATACATTTCGAATGACCTTGAAATGTGTTGAAATTTTTTTATTATTTTTTTTAACAGAAAAATGAGTTTGGACAGTTCAGAAGAAAGTTATGCTACTTGGCCGGCGCCCCTAGTTTGACTCGAATTTAATCCCGGGCCAAGCAGCACTTTTGCTCAGGAAATATATATACACGACAAAGATCGTATCAGTTATTGGATTATGCTAAGGTCTATTTGGTAATGGGCATAAGATTACATTAAGCCAACAAATAATTACAAAAACATCACAAACGCTACTTATTATCCAAACAAATCACTTTCAAATGGACTTTCATCATAATGTGACCAAAATAAATTATAAATAAAGGATAAAAAAAAAATATTCCAAAGGGGGCCCTTATCTTATTTATATCCTTGTCCTTAGTCCCTACCATTTGCCAAACTCTGCAAACATCCATTTCTTTTCGTATTCTCTTTTTCCATTTTTGCTTAATTAATAAGCTACTTAATTACGTAATGAGCTGATTTTATCTGATTTAAGAGAATTAAAGTTGAATTAGTTTATTTAAAAATTAGTCTATTTTCTTTTTCTTTTTACTTTTTAAGTAAATATAAAATATTTATTGACATACCAATTTTGAATGGGTTTAAGCCTTTTTAAGTTTTGAAAATAACAAAATTGGACCAAGTTGGTTCGAGTCCTAAAAAACTTGATATCGGATTGAATCCAAGTATATACACCTATAGTAACGAATGATTGTGAAGGAGTACCATAAAATTGATTGGCAAAAGATATTTAAATGATAGTTTAATTTTTTTTTTTTTCTCATTATCAATCGTAAACTTTATCGAGCAAGAGCAAGATGAAGGACACGGCGAAGAGTACTTGCTGGGCTTCAAATGTAGAATTGGGCCAATAGAACTTGATGGGCTTCTAAAGTAGGAATTATCCAATTGAAATTGGGGGCTTCTAAAGTAGAAATTGGGCCAATTGGAATTGGGGGCTTCTAAAGTAGAAATTGGGCCCACAGAACTTGCTTGGCTTCTAAAGTAGAAATTAGGCCTATAGAGATATATGTTTGAAGTTCCGACCTATGCTTGGAGGTGATATAGGTGTTTAGAGAGTGCCGCGTGCTCGTGCTCGTACGTGTTCTCGTACCAGCGTATTTTTTGGCTATGAACTTGCCAGAGTCATCATTTTTCTATGTCACGCCATATGAAAATTTAGATGACCCTAGGCGATGCACCTTCCTAGGCCGTAGCCCATGTTAGGTCGTGTGAGGTCAGTCCACGTAGGTTAAAAATTTTTATAATAAATTTCAAAGGAAAAGAAATGTTACTCTAATCTCCTACTTTAGTTGGGATTCATATCGCTTTGTAGTTAATGGTTAGGTCCAAATTCTGGACTCGTCCTTGTTTTCCCAGCTTGGCAAATCACATCTTTGCATGACAGCATTGATCGTTCTTGTAATCTAGCAAATTACATAGTACAAACGCATACAACTCACCCTTTTGGATTGGTTGCAAATTTTAGTTTGAAAATTATCTTTATTAGCCAAAGTGATCGACTACTGATTAACATGCACAAAGTATTGTAATGTGAAACTGTGGGGGTCGTCGAGTAGTCAACAAAAAATAGTTACTTACTAGTGACACCGCCATCTAGGTGGAGGTTTAGCAAGTTGGTATAGCCCAGTTCAAACATTTTGGCTGCATGTTTTGAATTGGAACAAATGCTTAAAATAAGAGTTGATGTCGAAACTTTACCACTCAAGTGCAATTTGCAACATATCTTTGAAGGTTTCATCATGGTCGTTGCATCACTGCACCCATGTCTCCAATTGTAAAATGTTTTCACTGTATTAACACATGAAAAGAGTTCTCTGATCTAAATAAGTATGCAAATTGCCTTGATCGATGAATGACTACATATAAATCGGAATAACATTTTATCTAATTTTTAAATTTAGTTAAAAAGGACTATATGATAGTTTGATGTCTGGAGTCCAATCTTTAGACCATATGCATTCATGCTAATCATTAATGTCAAAGTTAGAATATTACTTGCTATAAGAATTTTCTAACTCATTTGCAATCATACATTTCACGGGACTTACAATTTTTATCTACTTTTCAACCACACATTTTATATATTGTTATCAAAAATCTACTAAAAATCAATTTTTTTTTTTTTTAATCAAAACCAAGTAGAGGCTAAGTGAAATGTGTAACATGATATCAAAGTTAGACAAATGCTCAAGTTAAGTCTCTATGGCCTTCACTTATGAAAAAAAATAAGCAATCCGACATGCATCTGAATAGCTGATTAACTTTTAAAGAGAGAAGAGGGCGGTAGGAAGAATTTTCCTTTTGGGTGGTGGGGTAGGAAAGCAATCGAACTTCCATAGTCTTTTTTCGCATCATTACGAGGAATACATGTTTTCTCGCATAAATGATACGTTGGAAGAATTCACAGTCTTCCACTATCAATATAGGCAAAGAATTTGAGTATTGGAGTCACATTTATTATTTCATACATTCTCGAAAATCTTGAAAGTGAACATTTCCTCTCATAGGGAAAATATTGCCAACACACGTTAATCATTAATGTCAAAATGTCAAAGTGAGAATATTACTAACTCATTTTTAATCATACATTTCACGGGACTTACAATTTTTATCAACTTTTCAACCACACATTTTATATATTGTTATCAAAAATCTACTAAAAATCATTTTTTTTAATCAAAACCAAGTAGAGGCTAAGTGAAATGTGTAACATGATATCAAAGTTAGACAAATGCTCAAGTGAAGTCTCTATGGCCTTCACTTATGAAAAAAATATACACATAACAGACTTTGAATAAAAAATAAGCAATCCGACATGCATCTGAATAGCTAATTAACTTTTAAAGAGAGAAGAGGACGGTAGGAAGAATTTTCCTTTTGGGTGGTGGGGTAGGAAAGCAATCGAACTTCCATAGTCTTTTTTCGCATCATTACGAGGAATACATGTTTTCTCACATAAATGATACGTTGGAAGAATTCACAGTCTTCCACTATCAATATAGGCAAAGAATTTGAGTATTGGAGTCACATTTATTATTTCACACATTCTCGAAAATCTTGAAAGTGAATCGATAAAGGAAGTCTATTTGTGAACCTTAATCAAATAAAATACTATGACATGAAGTATTCTAACAAGCAATAAGTGAAAAGAGGAAAATAATTGAAAGGCAAAAGCAAGAGATTTTGGATGATAAAAGGTGAACTTTGAGCATTTAATTTAATCAATGAGAGTTGATTGGAATAATGATGTTGAAAACGTGGAAAAATTGCATTCTAGAAAAAGGCGAGGCAGCCTCTTATCTATAAGCACGCAATGTTCTGTTCCAATCCTCGTGCCCTGCCAACTTGCAAAAATGGCCAACGAGGAACCGGAATATCGATTAATTTCTATAGCATGATTATATGCATACGGCCTACCCACCCACCAATATGTTCTTTTACGAAATAGACGTGCAATATATTGTGTTCTGACTAATCTTGTTTCACTTATTTCACACTGATGTCTTTACTTTTCTCTCTTAATGACATTTATCGTTAATATTCACAGTTGACAACGACAGTTTAAGAATCTGTTTAGAATAACTTCTATTTCTAATTCTATTTTTATTTTATTTTTTATAGAAGAACTTTCTAAAAAATCACATTTGGTTGGCTTATTTTAAAAGTCAATAGTTCTTCTAATCAGATAAAATACTTTCAATTTTTTAATCTAAAATATTCAAAAATAACTTCTTAATCTTAAAAGTCATGTCAAACAGAAAATTTCAAGAAGACGTGTGACCTAGATTAGCATCCTTCATTGCACACCATCTAAACTTCTAAAGACAGTTTACGCGATTAAACTTATTCACAAAAAGATTAAGAATCGAACATTCAGTACATGTTTGATAAAGTTTATAATCACTTATAAGTTGATCGAACTATAATGAAATTCACATTTTTTACATTTTCTCTATCTACGTGGTTCGTAAAAATCGTAACTTATAACCGAATAAATTTTTTACCAAACATGCTCATAAGTTCGATTCAATTCTTATAACACGGGATATACCGAATAAGCTTTTTTTTTTTTTATGGGTGTGGTGCGCTTTGTCTAACTTGCCATAAAAACATGAAATGTTAAGACAAAGAATCATTATATGTACGACTCTTGCAATCCTCCCAAAATGCTCTTTTGATTTGACCTTAAGATCACGAGTTGCCCCCCAACATCCCCATCTTAAAATAAAAAAGAAAAAGAGTTACACACATTAATTGATTTACCACCGTACGATTTATCCCGTTTCCATTTGCATCATCTCTTGTTATATGTACGACGTGGATCACTTTAGATATTGAAGTATCGGATTCAACGCTAAATAAAACTAAGATTCTGCCTCGACGCGAACAACTGAGCGCGTGACAAGCACATTTGAACTTCCTCATCCTTGCAAAATATAATATTTACATGTCATAAACATTTTTTTAAGGTCTTTAGGTTTTGACCTTTTCGAAATTATCGAAACAAATTTCGTTTGTGGCAATTATATTTTTATTTAATATCAATTAAGGGAATGTGCTTCAATTTTATTCAATTGGGTGACTACATTATAACTTGATTTCAATTAAATAACTCTGTTCAACCAAATTGAGTTGGTAAAGATCAATTACAAGAATTGATGATATGATGGCTGATATTTATTTCACTAAAATTGTACTTATTGCTCATTAGCAATTAAAAGTTACTTGTGATGATCATTATTTATTTATTGTCGATCATCAATTTTTGCCATGAGATTGGATAAATTTACTTTAAGGGCATGTTTCATAGGCCCTTTTTTTCTATGGAGAATGAAATTGAAATTGAAATTTCCCCCTTTTATCATGTTTGATGATGACACTTTTTTCTTAAGAATTGATTTTTCAATTTTGCCACTTTTCTTGGTCTTAGTTGAATTAAAATTCCCACATTTTAGGTGGGAATTGAAATTCCATCCTTTTTTTTT
>CAIGRN010028665.1:0-16922 GCA_903798345.1 Fraxinus anomala
TATTTATCACTAGTTATAAGAATAGCATTACTCAACATTGATCAAGAACGATATGATTTATACCCTCATAATGGATAAAGTTGAATACTTTATTTTATGTGTTTGTTTTATGTAATCCACATGTGGGATATTGCTCAACTTTTGGCATACTCAATTAAACTCTCATGTGTATATATATTATCATATTTAGAGATTGTTTGGCACAAATTCAGAAGTGATTTTTTTATTTTTTATAATGCATGACTATAAGGTGAATAAAAGTTACGCATTCAATGAAATGTATAATTGAAAATAATCTTGAAGAAAAATGATTTTTGAAAAATTCGCGTGAAACAAGCTCTTAAATTAAAACCAATTATTCTAAACAACTTTTGAGAGTGGTGAATCAAATTTGACAACGGGAGAGAATTGAGCAAAGCAAACTCGATTGAAAAAGAAATTTGTTTTGTATCTGCTTTGTTGTGCTATGAAATGTTGGAACTAGATGAAAATGAAATTAATGGACAAGAAAAAGAAAAAAAATAATAATAAGAAATGACTAAAAAACCCCTGTTTAGGGTTGCGTTATCCTCGTATAAATATCGAACCAGTAGCCTCTCAACCCATTTCATCTATAAAATTCGGCGGCGCCTTCTAAACGAAACGATAGACAGATTAACTCCGTGAAGATTTTCGGCCGACATGAGGGCTAAGGTTAGCACAACTTCGTTGATTTAGCTTATTTCAATTTTTATTTTTTAAGCCCTGTTTTGATTCGTATTTCTATTGATATTTACTTGTTTCATGATCATCCTTAGCTTCTATGAATGATTGTTATGCGTTCTCTATATTGAAATGTGTTTGCAATCCCTATGCTCTTACATAATTATGAAAATTTGTCACGCGTTCGTACTTCTGGTTTTTAATGGGAGCGAGTTTGAAGTTGTTGATTTGAATCGCCTGTAACACAGTTGTTCTAGTTTTGCCATCGCCTTTATTAGATTATATCGTCGTGCCAAATATGTGTAAAAGACCTAATTTTTTTATATTTTCTGTATATTTTATCTGTGTTCAACTATGCAATTTTTTCAACCAAATTTCTACTGTGTTTATATTAGAATGTTGGATGCACAAATCAACAGATGTTACTTGTTTAACTGTGGGTAGCGCTGCGCTTACCTACGGAAAAAATGAGAAAATGAAAAGGGGGTTAAAGTTTCACTTGAATTATAAAGTGAGAGAATGTTGGTTCTTAATCTAGAGGCCCTAAAAAGATGTTCAAACGTGATTGTTATTGCATTGGTAATTTTGGCTCGAAAATAAAATTCTGTGGTGGAGTGTGCATTGACTATGCACAATACTGTCCTTTAAAATTAATCTTGTTAAGTTACATTCTTGTGAATTTGACAGTGGAAGAAGAAGCGTATGAGGAGGTTGAAGAGGAAGCGCCGAAAGATGAGACAAAGATCCAAGTAAAGAGTTGGACTAGGATACCTGAGTGGCTTCTTTTGCATGAACCAGCCTTTTCTTCATTGGCTTTGGTGTTTCGGGTGAATGAAAGGAAGTTCTGTAGAGTGGAGCTGTCTTGTTTTCGATTATGCTCTTACTGAAATGTTTTAGATTATAATCAAGTATTGTTTTTCATTATCATTTCGAATCTAAACAGAATATGAGACTTGTATTGAACCTATTCTATCCAAGTAATCGTTTTTTTTTCTATATTTTGCGGATTTTTGTTCAGTTTTAGAACTCTGCTTGTATGTTGTGCTTGCATTACAGACTCGTAAAAAATGTAAAAAGTTTATTTTTCATCATCATTCTTCATAGGAACCAAACAGGATTTTGAGTTTATTGGCAAATAAAACGTGTGATGAAGCATTTTTACTAGCGAGATTATGTTAATAGTTAATTCAATATTTTGCTATTCCTCCCCAATATCCCTCCCCCATTATTTAGCCATCGTCATTGTCTAGCAATCTTTTCTTTTTATTTTGTGGTATTGAATTGTCTTTTCCGTGTTAATTTGCATATTATTGTTTTCGTAATGAGTTTTAACTTTTTTCATTTTTTGAAGTATGTAATAATGTACATATATATTTTTTCAAATATGCAAAAAGTGCTCTATGATGACCCCCCACGGGTTGCTAGATGAAATGGAATGGAGTGAGAGGTTGAGGGCATTGGTGCTTGTCTGGGAGAAATTATAAGTGGTGGAAATTATAAATCACTGCGGGTACAAGTGCAAAATGTGGTTAAAATTAAGGTGTTTTAGATATGCAAAAATTGGTCTATGATGAGCGCCCAAGGGTTGATGAAATGGAGTGCAAGGTGTAGCACATCGGCGCTTGTTTGGGAGAAATAGGGTGAATCACCTTCACTTCTCTTATACTGATAGTGAGTGTTAGGCTTAATACATTTTCTTAGTCTACACCTTTTTCTATCACGGCCCTAGAATGAAGTTGTGAGCTCTAGAGCCTGAAACTCTTGACACAATACTGCTCTTCGTCATCATTTTCAGTACCTATACAATATGTAATTTGATCCAGATGACTGGCGATGGTAATTGTAATTGTACAGCATTTTGTACTTGTTCAAACGTTCTCCCATCTTTTTGGCTTACAGTGGATTCAACTATGGTTTGACTATTAAAGTTACTAGAAACAAAATCTAGTTTCCAGAATGTGAAACTTTAGCCTCTCTTTTCATTCCAGCTGAAATGTTGAATTCTTTGGTTACAGCCATTTACATACCATCAAGGTCTACTTGAGTTGGTAGTAACTTGTTAAACGCGTTAATTGGTTCTATTCCGATCAGTTGTCTGAGCCCAGTTTATGGGATAATTTGGATGCAGACGAGTGCAATTATGAATAGAGCTCGTTGGTTTGCTGAATTTGGCTCATAAAGTACCTTCATGAACAATGTTATTGGGTTTCTGTATCTTGCTTGGATTCTACTAGATACTTGTCTGTGAAAATAATCCAGACTGCAAGCTGTTTTTACAGAGTGGAAGTTGGCTGAAGCTGCAGCAAATTATTTGGCCACTTTATACCATAGACATAGTCTGCAATTCGGGTGAGCTTGACACACTGGATGACAATCTCATCGAAATGGTTCGTTCTGCCTCAGTTCGACTTTCTCAAGAGGGAAGTTGCCTGTTTAGTTGATTCGACAATCCCATTGAAATGGTTCTATGTCAATCACGTAACTGACAGTTTCTCATACTTCACATTTCGCAATAAAACTAGGTCATGGGGCCAAAGTTATTGAATCAAAGAGAGAGATCACACCAAAACAAATCTCGCAAGGCTCTATATGAAATACCTCTATTTCACATAAAAATGATAATAGAGATCGAAAGAGAGAGATAGACCCCGTGTCCACAAACTGCATGACAGACAGTGAATCAATCCCACTCCGTTTGCATAGCTGAAATACAAAGCCAGCAACCTTCAAGCGTGCGCCGTCCACCAGATGCAAATATAACTTGCTAGAGAAACAAACTTGAAACAAGAATCACAATGCATCAAAACTTTAACAGAAACAAAATTTCTACCAATTCCACTGTTCAACTACCTCCCTCGTTTAAGAAGATATGACAGATGAAGGGGAAAAAAGCCAAGAAAGGATAATAAAAAACTGAAGTCCATCCGGTGCATTTAAACAAAAACTCCTTCCCACCCCCCTCGAAATATAAAAGCCTACATGGGAAACATCTTTTTGTACTGTACGTTTCTACTTCTCTCTACAGTCTCCTACCAATATTGCACAACAGAGCATCAAAATATGCTCCCGTCAAAGAAATTGACACACACACGATTACACTGTAACAAACATACACAGTCAATGTGTCTTAAAAGGATTATTTTACTTTTTATAGCAAAAACCGGTATCTTTCATGTAATCAGGCTTCATTCGCCCGCTGAAGAACTTCTTCCAATAAAGCACCAATGTCAGCATGACAAGAATACCGACACCCTAAACAGTTGCCATGGCGAATATATTTTGTGAATCCTTCTCAATAAGGCACCAGCAGACAGACAATCAAGAGCCACCACTTTCTCCACCCTGACTACTAAGACCCAGCACGGGCATGGACCGCTGAGCAAAGTCCAAGAGTAGTTTCTTTTGCTGCTCACTTGTGTGGGGAAGACTTGCACGTAAGAGTTCAACAGGCATTTCTTTACTGATTGCTGTGGCTGCATCAGACCCAGTAACAGCTGGAGAGGCCCGTGTGAGGAAAGATTGCATAACAAAGTCATATTTATTAAAGCAGTACTTTGTGAGAAGGCCAAAGAATGCATCAAAAGAGGCCTGCCAAAACATCCTGTTAGTCATACTGCAGCTGCCAGAAGCATTAGGATCCATCAGAAGCTGAGTTGCTCTCTCAAGAACGGATTTAAGTAGAACAGAAGCTCCATCTCCAGCTGCGCTTCCAACTGGACGTAGAGGCGGATGCTCTGCTGAACAAACCACCGATGCAAGGCACGCGGCAAGAGCTTTAAGCTCCATACCTTGAACACAAGATGACACGGTCCTAGTGAGTTTTACAGTTGTTTCGGAGGCACCAGGATCAGAAGGAAGTCCGCCAAGCAAGAATCTCAGATGACGGAAGATGGTCATACAGACTACTCGAGTAAGTTCACCACCAGGAGTAAGAAGTTGAAGGTAACGTGATAGGAGTTTCCGGCCCTTAGGAAGGGAAACTAACCTTAAGAACACCAGATCATCTTCAGGAGCCAAATCCACTGTGTTGCCATTTTTGCCTAGGGGATCTACAAGCTGAAGCGATGATGCTAAATCTTCAAGCAGAACCTGTCTCCGCTGTCTCAACAGGGACCCACCATCTTGTAGCTGATTAAGCTGTAGGAATCGGTCAATATCGTCAACTTCAAGGAGGAGGCAAATGCAATCCTCAATAGTCACCCTAGCCACAAGCATTGGCTCCTGATCCAAAGGCTTTTCAACCGCTTGCTGTTCAGCACTAGCACTGCCAGATGAATTTGGGGAATCAACTTCAAGAAGTGGGCGAGGCCTGTGTATTGAAGAGAAAGAAACCCTCCCAAGAGCATCAACCTGGAGAAAAGCGTGTGGCTCATTGTTAGCACGAGCTCTGGAAGAACTATCCTTCAATATTGTCGGGCAGAAATGATGTTTCAACTTTGCACCAGCAGATTTCTTTGCCAGACAAGCTTGATGGTAGTAGTCATCAACATAAGGATCATTACTGTGAGTAGCAGCAAGCTGCATCCTAAGAATGTTTTCAATTTCATCAGTTGACATATATTTGGATTTGAACTTTGGCCACCCATTATCACTCCTCTGGCTGCCAAAATCAGAACCATGCTGAGGATAAAACCCTTGCCTATTTTTCAGCATTGAAATAGTTCGCTGATCTCTAAATTCAGCCAACCCAAGCATGTCGAAGTTGTTCATCATGGGTGGCGATGGAGGAAGGAGGGTATTAAAATGTTGAGACTGCAACCCTGATAAATGGCCATAGGTTTGCTGAAATGGGTTCTGCATTCTGTTCTGCTGCAAAGGCTGTTGTGGAGGCATTAACCCATTCTGATGGGGTAACTGTTGTTGCAACATCTTGTGTGGCAAGCTAGAACGATCTCCAGGATGTAAACTACTTGGTTTCAGCCATTGGTTCTGAAGTCGATTATTAACTGGAAGCACATGGGTTGACTGAGGAAAATTTGCACCAAATTTGGACCCATTAGGTAAGGCGTTCAATTGAATCTTTACGTTATCAAAAGGAGAAATATTGGGTGAAGAAATTGGCATTTGATATCCACCAGGGGCATATGGAATATTAGGGTGGACAGATGGGCTGTTTGGTGAAGCTTGCTGGGATCTTCCTCCAGGGGGAGGATATGAAGTGAACGGTGATTTTGGAATAAGAATTGGTTCGCTATAGTGCTGATGTAGGTTTTGCTCTTGGTTTTGATGTGAGTGCTGTTGCGGTGGTTCAGGGTATGAAGATGCTCCGTATAAAGACTTGGATTCCATAAACTGTGCAGAGGAGGAATATAGCTGTGACAACAATCCTTTACTGTCCCGAGCGCTTTCAGCACCAAAGGCACTCTGATCAAACCACCTAGGAAAGCCTGCCCCTTGCGCCTGCTCAGCAGCAGATGAACCTGGAATACATGTTAACATGAGCAAAAACGGAAATACTTGATCAACAATTAATCCAATATCTATTTGCGCTGCCCAAATTATAAATCACGGATTCAAAATCGGCATTTATCAGTCAAAGAGTTGATTTTCAGAGTGATTATTTAGTAAAATTTACTTCTTCTCAAAGTTGACATTACAAGAATCAAATCTACATTAGAATGACTTGAAATTCCAGAATACAGTACATATAAGTTATTAATTTAACATTTGGATAAAGACTGGGCCATAGAGGTCACTGTGAAATAATATTGGCAAGCATGAGTGCCTCGCATGTTCACGTAAGCTACAGACTTGTTGAAGATCAAGAATAAGACATGAAATTCCACAAACATTTTAACAAGCATATCGATGCTGTTTCATGAGATGTGAACTCATGTTCGATTCTATTTGGGATTGATTAGGGCTTTAATAATAATTATTGACAAACTAAGAAATGTTAATTAAACAAAGGTAATTTAGGAGGCATTGATAATAAAGTATGTCGTAAGCAATCAAAGTTTCACATCTCATTCACTCAAAATTCATAATTAAAGGCCCAGAAATCAACGGTGCTTATCTAATATTCCTGTAAGAGAAGATTAGATCACAAAGTGTTAGGTCACAGTGTACAAAATTATGATCAGAATTTATTACATCAAATCCTTAATTCACTAGCACCTAGCTCAAATATCATACAGTTACCCATATCCTGTTCCTAAATAAGTCTCTGCAATATTGAAGAAGCTAATGACTTTTTGATGACCACAATTTACTTCATAAGACCCTGACGTTATGCCATAACATCGTCATTCAGTATCTAGAATTAATATTAAAGNTCTGCAATATTGAAGAAGCTAATGACTTTTTGATGACCACAATTTACTTCATAAGACCCTGACGTTATGCCATAACATCGTCATTCAGTATCTAGAATTAATATTAAAGATTCAGAAGATATGATATCTACCACTATCTTGCCAAAACATAATTTTACTCAGAAAATGCAAAACCTTTTATTGAGTGAAAATCACTGCTCACAGCACTTGGATACTCGCGTAACTATACCGAGCCACAACTTAAAATCAAACAGAAACCATTCCTCTAGGAGGCTAGGATCGTAGAACTGAAGTTATTACATCAAAATTATGATCAGAATTTATTACATCAAATCCTTAATTCACTAGCACCTAGCTCAAATATCATATACAGTTACCCATATCCTGTTCCTAAATAAGTCTCTGCAATATTGAAGAAGCTAATGAATTTTTGATGACCACAATTTACTTTATATGATATCTACCACTATCTTGCCGAAACATAATTTTACTCAGAAAATGCAAAACCTTTTATTGAGTGAAAATCACTGCTCACAGCACTTGGATACTCGTGTAATTATACCGAGCCACAACTTAAAATCAAACAGAAACCATTCCTCTAGGAGGCTAGGATCGTAGAACTGAAGTTAAGAAAACAATTTGACTAAAAAAAGGTGACATTACCATGCAAAATACCAAATGCAAGTTAAGATACTTATTTTGGGATGGGACTATTTGCACATCAATTCTGCAGCAAATATCCGTAGAGAATAGCTGTCGTTTTCTAGAGCAGTAAATGAGTTGAGAGCAAATTAAAACTTCCAAGCTTGAGCTCAAGCTGGTATATATAAAAAGCTTCCTAAACAATATTTGAGATTTGAATCAAATTATTACTCAATTCCATTATCAAAAACAATTCCACCATAGTGATTATAGTGTATAAGAGAAGAATTTTATAATTAGGCAAAAGAAATTATAATATAAAGGACCGGGAATCCTCATAAATAAGATGGATTACACAATAATTGAGAAAGGATACCATCCTATCATCACTACACATCTGATAATGTTAACCCAGCAGAAAACCCAGTAGCGTGGGCTCACAGGGATGACAGGAAATCAAATCTATTCCACAAGAAAATTATTTTGAAACTATTAAACTAAAAAATAATTCATTTTCATAGAATATTTACTTTTGGAAACTATATCATTCTCTGAAGAATTCTGATGATGAACTTCATGTCATCATGTGTATAACTGTGAATCTATAATCACATAATGCATGAATATGTGCATGTGATTATGCTTGCATTTTAATGTGCACATATGTATTATGTAAAAACAGATGCCATTGGAGCTTAATTGATTGAACTTGATTTATCAAGTCTAGACGATATTGGCTCATATCTCTAAATAGACAAGTAACCGATGCAATATAATACGAGATGAGCTATACTTGGTTTTATCATTTCTTTTACCAACTTAAATTTCTAACTTGACCACTGTCCAGGGTGAATCATCAAGTAAGAGATTTGATTTTCTATGAAGCCCCCAGAGATGAACGTACAGTATTTAAAAATGCATAATTGGACATCGAGGCATTTTACCTTTATGACGCGAGGCATAAGCCTCACGTTGAGGTGCAAGCCTGAGGACTAACCAATAAAAAAATGAAAAAAGAAAACTTACAAAAAATATATCAATAAAGTAGCAAATAATAAATTAACAAATCACGTGAAAAAATTATAATTTACTACTAGGAATAGAACAACCCAGAAATCTCCTACATCATCACTTCTAATAGAATCTTCAAATTATTTGATTCCCCGTCATCCTCTTTGTTACTATTAGTTTCTTCTCAATTTTTCTTATCATACTCTACTTGCAATAGTGTCTACCCCTTTCCTTTTTCCTTCCGTGTTTAGGTAGAAATAAAAATATAAATGCTAGGCTGTAAAAAATAGCCCTAAATGCTAAGGCTGGTAATAAAAGCCCAGAAAAGACGACAAACATACAAAACAAGTTAGTTGCCCTGAGGCTTAGCCTTGAGATGCAAGCCTCAGAAATAGCATTTAAGGCCCATCTTGGAGGTATCCAATGAAAGCCTCATGTGATGCTGGAATTGATGCTTAAGTCTTAATAAAAAGATAAACAGCGAACATGAAGAGTAATTTTTCAAGCCATGGGTTTCTATATATATAGCAACAGCCTCTGAATAACAGTGACGTTAAAATACATCTAACAAAAATAATTATCTCAAACAAATAGGTTTACAAATACTAAAACAATATCAATGCATTCACAATTACAGCTTTGTTTGAGTTCAACCATATTACGACTGTCGAGATTGCCCAACAACATAATCAGACAATAGAAATCCATGATGAGAGGATAAAGTTCAATGAAACATTGGCAAATGAATTCATAAAGCCCTAATGGATATATTAATCTCAAGTGGCATGCATAATCTGATATTACTGCACTCACTTCCTCTGGATCTCTGATCTCCAATAGGTTCACTGACACCTCTGTTCAACTGTATATTAGAAACATTAAAGTATATTAAAAATAGCATAAGATAACATTCCTTCTATGTAGTAGGTGATTAAAAGGCTAATTTACTATTCCATGCGCAAATTCATCTAAAAATGGTAAAAAGGCTGATTATAAGCCAATATTATCAGAATATTAGCACCATGGTGGACATGAAACACATGAAAGTACCACCAATAATTTACCACATCAATGTCATCCCACAAAATAAAATATATAAAAAGAAAAAACTTTTACAATAATGTGTTAATAAATGGATAAAAAATATTGGAAAGGGAAAGATTAAATGTAGAGACCAATATCTTTACCAAGTCAACTTCCCCTACCCGTCCAAAGAGGGTTGGGGAAGGGAACTGTTAAAAGGAAACCACACACTACGAAACATTGAAAAGACCATCCCAGACGATCAGATTTGACATTCAAAACTAATTTACTTTATGAAACTATGGTGACAATTTTCTGAACATATGAAGACTAACCTTGGCAAATGTGATGGCGAGATCATCAATTTCAGACAAAGAATCCAATGCTTCACCCTGCAAAAGGCAAAATTAACATAAGCGCAAACAACCCAAGCATTCAAGTGTTCACAATCAAAGGACATACTTAATAACACCTGTGATTATCAAGTACCACCTCGCCTTAACATGGACATATAAATAGAGCATAGAGGTGTGTGATTATTCAAAATCGTGCATTAGTGTCCTTAATTATTTAGTCGTGCTTTCTAATTTAGACAGCCTCAGAAAACACCATTGAAATTATTTAAGCAGTTATTTTATCTCAGAACTTTAGTGATTTAAACTTATGGAAGAAGGAAACAAGAATCGTGCATTATCATCCAAAAAGTGAATAACGAGAAATTTTAAAAACTTTAAAAAAGAACCTCTTCTCTGTCCAACAGAAACTCTTCATCATCAAGTCCAGCAGGAGGGAGACCATCCTCATCATCTTCTAATCCCCCTAGCTCAACTTCCTCGACTACATTGTTATCGAAGAATGCATACTGTGACGCATCAAATACCGCATCTCCTGGACAACCAAACAAGTTAAGCAAAAGATGGTCCCTCTCTAAACAATTTCTTAAAGGCTTTAAACCATATGATTAAAATGATTCATGTCTACTCAGGCACAAAGAGGTAGCAAAACATGCATTAATTTGTGTGCGTGAAGGCGTAGTGCAAGGTGATAACACATTCTGATTCCAGTAATATTCTTCAAAAAATAACATTAACGTGTTAAATCTGCTAAAAAGGTCGAATGGAACAACTAATGCAACAGAGAATTAAAAAATTAACCAGCTAAGCTATAATAGCAGGTCAAACCCTATACATCTTATTGTTAAATCCGTGAATCAACTGAAATATTACAAACCATTTTTTACCCAATCCAACATCCACAAAATAAGGTAAAGTTATGGAAATCATGAGTATTGAAGTCAACAAGTTATACACAGAAGCAGATTTATAATGCAAATTAAACTCGAAGGCTAAACTGTCAAGTAAAAACTAGTAGCTGACCTGTCGGATTTGCACCAAACGGTTTAAGATCCTGAGGATTTGAGGATTCTTCAATACCGCTCCCACCTCCAAATCTGTCCATCTTAATTTCCTCTACTTAAAACACAAAACTCAGATAATATTCTTGCCTGCGAAACTAGCAAAAACCAAAATATTTTGTTCGACAAAAATCCTAAATATTAATGCCACTGCAAATCGCAGAAAACCGGATTAGGTACCTAAATCTAAAACCCTAGAAACCGCGGCTCAATATGAAGGGGTCAAACTGTCGCGCTAATCTAAGAAGGTGACAGAAAACGCGAATAAATTCTAGGATTTCTGAGGTGATATATCTGTACAGTTAAATGGATACGAACAAATTCTTTGAGAGTAAAATTTTATCATTTTTAGTTGGATAGAGAGAGGCAATCCGATTCGTATTTCACGAAATTTCTAGTGTTGTAGAGAGAATTTGGAATTGTGAAATAAATACATGGAGAAAATTGCACTATTGGTCCTCGATATATTGACCTAGCAGCAAATGATCCAATTTTTTTTTTTTTCGAGGAGCTAGTGGTCCTACGATTTTTCCACGTAATATGGTTTTGAGTTTAGATTGATTGATTGATTCGTATCATCAGGGTGGTCCTCCCTTGTCTTTGGCCTTTTGTGGGGCTTACGGAAGCCGGAATAAAGGTGGACAGAAATTTTTTAAATTATTAATATTACCTTTAGTAAAGGACACAATCCATGTTTGAAAATAAAAGTGCCAAAAACTAGGATCACAAAAAAATTTGTTTTGCTGAATTTATTTTTTTTATATTAGGCCGCTATTTGTCTATCATTTTTTCAAAATATTATTTATTACAGTAAAATTCTCCACCACACATTTATCCAATAAAATATTCTACACACAAACTAATAAAATTACTTTAAATTTTAATCACATATTCTCCAAAAAATACTATTCATTACTCAATTTTCAACACAATAATGGATGACACAAGGCCTAAATTTGATACTCTTATGCGTGATATTGAATGTTTGCTTATTTCAAAGTTGTGTTTGACTAGAGGTATAGAAGTTACTTGTAAATAAAAATTTTTGTCGAACATGTTTGAACTTTTAAATTCTTTTTTCTACTCATTTTAAACCATACATTTTTCAATAAAATAATATTTTTCATCACATCAATAACTTTTCATTCTTTTTCAACCACACATTCACTATCACATAACCAAAAAAATACATTCTTTCCATTTTAATGTGCATCAAACATAGGCTAAATCACCTAAGTTGGCATGAAATCGTAAAGCATAGTGGAATCTTGAATGGAGACTCGCTTATCGCAAAAATAAGGGTTGTTCTCTTTACCCTTTTTAACCCGTTTTCTATTTTAGATTTTTTTAAAAAGTGAAAACACGTTTACTTACTTATTTTCAAAAATGAATTTCCGAAAACGAGTTTAAAATTTATAAAGAAATACGAAATGACAAAAATGTCGTTTTTGGTATTTTCAATTAAAACCAACCCAAAATTTTTAAAACGCGTTTTGGATGTTTTCACCCCCAACCACCGTCGCCTGCACCAACCACTGCCACCTCCGTGGACCATCGCCAACCACCAAATCATAGCACATCGTAGCTGATCGCGCACACATCCGCCACAGCTACCACCATCAAAATCGCGACCCAAAATCACCATGAAAATCGCCACCTAAAAAAGAAAGAAAGAGGACAGCAATGTTGCTATCGACTAAGCGACCACTGCCACCGTCAACCACCGAATTGCAATAGATCACACCCATAGCCACCATCGCCGAAATTGCGACTCAAAATCAACACCAAAATCGTGACCCAAAAAAGAAAGAAGAATGACAGCAGCGTCGCGACCGGCTAAGCGACCATCGCCACAACTACTAGCACTGTCAACCACCAAATCGCAGTAGATCGCACCCACAGCCACCACCGCCACAGCTACCACCACCAAAATCACGACCCAAAATCGCCACCAAAATCATGATCCAAAAAAGAAAAAAGAAGGACAACAGCGTCGCACCCCACTCTTTCTGGCCAGTGAAATGGAACCCGGCGACGGGAAGAGATACGAGAGAAATAGGGGAGGAAAATGGAGGAGAGGGGAGAACGCGTTTTGAGTGTTTTTAATTTTGAAAACAATTTTTTAAAATGATAAAAAGAAAACATTTCAACAATCTCAAAATAGACACTCAAAACACAAATTCAAAATGAATTCAAAACTCAATACAAAATTTAAACACGAAGAGAACTGCCCCTAAAAGTTTTAATGATTCAATTGTTACAAAGTTAGTTGGTGACTTACTTCTACATTTTACATAAGTTGGATTCCAACACGAATATGCATGAGATCTTGAGAGATACGATAATTCTAAGATTTTATTTAATACGACATTTGTCGATCTAGCTCAATGTTATATTGTAAGCTTATATATTATGTTCATGTTTGAGTTCCATTAAAATGAGATTTTAGGAGAAAATACGTGATTAGAAGACAAGAGATTTTTTTTTAATTTCTCGTGTAATATTATTTTATGAGAGATTATGCGGTTAAAAATGAATTTTGAAAAATAAATCCGAAACGAGGGTTATTTGTTGTTTAGAGATTTTCTTAATTCCATTTTTAAACGCATTTCACTTTTTTATGATAGTTTTAATCATTTTTGTCTGGCATGTGGGTTATGTAACGCTCAATGTCAGGAATTTTTATTTTCAAATTATGTTGTTGAATTTGTTTCAAAAATTTTCATGAAATTGCCAAAGTGCGATTCATCTTCATGTTGTCACTGTAGATAATTTGATTTGATGTGATGTGATGTGATTAATACAAGAAAATGAGACTAGAAATATACACGGATAACTTCATTGTAGTAAAGATCGAATGCTTTCTTGTGCAGCATATTAGCTATTACTTATCATAACTTATAAACTTTACAGCACTTTTGAGTTGTTCCATTTACAAAATGGACGCTTCAATTCACGTTGGAAAAAATAAATAAATTGAAGGGCTAATTTTGACATAAATTTTGAGTGATGCTCGTTTGTTTATTTTGGAAAATCGTGATTGATTTATGTTTTCCTTTGAGAGAATATCGGAATCATATTACTTGTCAAAAATGATGTTCGAATGAATGAAATATTGGAGTTCAAAGTGATGAATTGTAAGAGAATTCGTGTTGAAGGTAAACTAGTTTAAAATTATCTCACTTAGAAAAATAGATAAAGGCAATGACTACTTTAAAATATGATTACACTTTAGAAGGGTGTAATCAAGTGTAATCATGTGTAGCATAGAAACTCTCTTCACGATAGAGCATGGGGGTGCAAATCACGGATCGAATTAGGTCTCGGACCTTGAACTTGTATGCGAGTACGACCTGCGTACACGAATTTCGGATCGAATGGACCAAAAATTGGCCCTTAAGAAGGTCAGCGTTTTGCCTTTATTTTATTATTTTTCAAATAAAAAAATCTTTCAAATTCTTTTAACTCTTGAAACTCATATAATGATTTATGTGTTAATTGAAAGATTAATGGCCGAATTAATTGTGGTCAATGACATTACTCTTGGCTGATACTTCTCAATTACAACCTATTTATTTAGTCTTCTTCCTCCCTTACAAACATGTGAAATAAAATTATCTTCTCTGCATAAATTTTTTTATCTCTTGCCTGCATAAGTAATTTTCACTTTCTGTCAAAGTCTTGGTGATGATACCGTTCTAAGTCAATTCGTCGGAGTAGCATCTGCAGTGTTCAAACTCTACTGATTACCGTTATAACTTAGGAAATAGACGCTCGAAATAAAACGCAAGCACCTACGGTAAATTGATGAATCTATTTTAATAAAATTGTGTTCACGTAGGCCTCGATTTCAAAGTTCATTCGATTTTTTTTTATTATTTCATGCAATTCAAATTACTTGTTCTGTTTTTTTCTTAATATAATTAATAAAATTATTTAATATGTTATATTTTGACTAACCGTTCAAGTGGAGTTTCATATTTGTCTCTAAAATCCTTTTTCAATCATTTAGTCACTAAACTTTTTAATTGTTTCAAACGCTATCATTTTGTTAACTTTATTAAGTCTCATCCGACCTGAAAAGTGTTAAACCAAGCAAACTATAACTATTTTTCAAGCGAAATTTTATGTTAGTCCATATTATTTTCGACTAATTTAGTCACATGAATTATCAAATGATTCAAAATTGGACGAAAAAGGTTTGTTGATAAAAATTTGGTCAACTAACACTCATTTGAATGGGAGCCGTTCATAGATTCTTTTTGATGCACATTTCAAGATTTAACATGTAGATGCTGAGGTTAAAAGGTTTAAAATTTGATGAAATATTTTTAAAAATTTTGCAACGTTTGCTACAAATTTTCCTTAGCCTCCTGTTCGATGGCCATTATTTTAAGAAAATAAAATTTTGAATATAATTTATTGAAGAATGTGTGGTTAAAAAGTAGGGAAAAAATTGAATTTACCTACAAAATTTTTTATTATATAAATGTGGAGTTAAAATCAAGTATGAAAATTAAACAGTTTCAAACAATGGTTCAAACATAGACTTATTTTTATGGAGAAAACTCTAAACTATTTTGCATAACCAAAAATAGCTAAATGAATAGGTTCTTAACACCGGCCAATGAAGCGACTTTATTCAAATTTGACGAGATTAGAGAAAAACGGAGACAGGAGGAACCACACCGTAACTCTGTTCGCTGACGCTCAAATTCATACGAGCAAAACCCCAAATTCTTCCTCTCCCTAACACTTAAGACAAAATTGAGAAAATGGGCGAAAATGTCGATTATAATGAGACAATGATGGATTTATACACAGATCGCTATCCCTTGACCTGCAAAAATTTTCTTAACCATTACAAGTGAGTACACTCATTTAAAGAGTTTATCCACATTAATTTATATTGTAATTATTTTTTATTTGTACTCTCGAAATTTTTTTGAATCTTTTTTTTTTTCCAAGGTTTTCTGCTTAAACATTCGCGATGCTTTCACAATTTCAGTTATTTAATGGAATCTACTGCTGTACAAAATTTATCTAAACTAGGGCTGAATACCTTTATGAGGCTCCGTAAATTCTACCTGAATTTTGATGTCACAATAAAAAATATTTGTTTCCATATTCAATTATATTTAACTATGTATGTACATGTTTGTCATAGCCAAATTAGTTGGAATTATCAATGAATATATATGTGGAGCTCTGATTTGTTTGAACAAAATCTACTCATGGAAGCACATTTAGTCGAATATTTGATCTTCTAATTTTTGTATACAACTTAAAGACCCATTTTTTATTGTATATATTTTATGTTGATTATTTATCGTGTAGTATGGTAAAAGCTGTTCTAAAAGGTGCTCAAGTGTTTCCGTTGTTTACATATTTTCTTAACATTTCAACTCGAGCTCCAAAGCAATAACATTTCATGATCTGCAATTTATAGATTCATGTTTGGCGATCATGCTCGCTTTTTCGGGGATGAAATCCATTTGGATGTAAAACGTGTTGGGGGATATTATATCGATAATGTGCATGAATTTTATTCTCAAAACTTATCTTATATGTGCACAGAGTAGAACACAGTTTCGACTTACCAAAATAGGATTTGAGAAAACGAAATGATAACTACTGAAGTCAAATACGTGACGATGGATTTAATTATTTTCATTCTTTAATAAAAAGCATTTCCTATAATCAAAAGAATTAGAACTGGACAAACTCCTGAATCAAACTGAATCGGACCGGACCGAACCGAACGGTTCTTCATAAATTAAATATCCGAACGGGTATCTGAATTGAGAATCGATAAGTTTGGGTCGGTTCTCGATTCTAGACCAAGAACCGAATCT
>CAIGRN010028666.1:0-11828 GCA_903798345.1 Fraxinus anomala
TGGGACATTTTGGCATTAAGAAGACCTTAGAGATGTTGCACGAACACTTTTATTGGCCTAAAGTGAAAATAGATGCATTTGTAGTAGATGTATTATATATAAAAAAGATTTAGTGTAAGGTTTTATCACAAGGTTTGTATACACCTTTATTTGTTCCTAGTGAACCTTTGATTACTGGGTCTATGGACTTTGTGTTGGGATTGCCTAGAACTAAGGGGTAGAGATTCCATATATTTGGTAGTAGATATGTTTAGTAAGATGTTACACTTCATTCCTTGTCATAAAATAGATGGTGCCACGAACATAGTTGACTTATTGTGTAAGGAAATAGTGTGTCTTCACGGGATACCTATGAGTATTATGTTTGTTAGAGATGTTAAATTCCTTAGCCATTTTTGAAGAGTTTTGGAGAGTAAGTTATGAACCAAACTATTATTTTCTACTAATGTCACCTACAAACAGATGAACAAACTGAGGTAGTTAATAGGATATTGACACAACTTTTGCGCAGTATAATCAATAAGAACTTGAAACGTTAAAAGGATATCTTACCATTTATAGAGTTTGCATATAATAGGGCCCCCACATTATTCTTCTTCTTTTTCTTATATTCCTTTTGAAATTATATATGGTTTTAATCCATTAATTCCTTTGGATTTAACTCGTTTACCCGTTCGAAAGAGGCAGTCTAGATGGTAAGAAGAATGCTAAATTGGTGAGATCAATCCATGAGAAAGTTCAACCTCAAATTGAGAAGAAGAATGAGCATTACGCTTCACAAGCTAATAAAGGACAGAAGCGTGTTACATTTGAACTAGATGATTGGGTTGGTTACATATTAGAAAAGTGTGTTTTTCGGCTTAAAGGAGGTCAAATTTGCAAAATCGATATGAGATTGACCATTCCAAGTATTTGAAAAGATCAACGACAATACCTATAAATTGGAGCTTCCTTCAATATTTTTGATCTTTCTTTGTTTGATGTAGGTGAAGATTTGAGGACAAATCCTTTTCAAGAGGGAGGGAGTAATGAGAACCATGAGACAAAAGCTAGTAAGGATTCATTGATTGTGGAAGAAAGACAAATGATGAGATCGAAAGCAAAAAAGATCAAGAAAGCCATGTGATTATTTGTTCAAGTTACATAGGCCAAGAGTTCAAATACAACGAGCAAAACATCAAGTTTCGTGTTGGGTATGGAAAAAGAACCAAGATGGATGCATTTGATTCAAACAAAGGAAGAAGAGAATATTCCAGTAAACCATGCGGCCGCATAGTCTTAATATGCATGTTGTTGCATTCAACACTCAAAACCAACTCGAGAAAGAAAAAAGCCTACCATGCAGTCACATAGTTCAGTTTCTGGAAGATTTTTTTTTTCCAGATTTTTTCCTAAAAGTCTATTTTCGGTATAACTATTGTTATGGTATCTTTTTGATATAATTTTGTTTGATTAGGTTTTTATGGGATTTCTATAAATAGGACTCATTATTTTCCTTGTAAACAACACATTATTGAAAGATTAAATCAAAACAATGTTGATCTTTCTTTTTTTTCATTGATCTCAATTTCAAATTTTTCATCTTTATGGCGTTAAACAATTTCATAGCAAGATTCATCATTTTTGTGAATAAGGGGTCAAGTTCCTTTATAACTTTGGTTCATTGATTCAACACATTATTGGGTCAAGCTTCAAACCGAGATTTTAGCTTTCTTGGAGTTGTGATTCAATATTTTGTGGGTTTCGAAGCTACTATTACGATGTGGGTCTACATCAACACATTAAGAAAAATTCTATTTGTAATACTTTTGGAATCACATTTGACAAATTCTAGTTGAAATTCTATTTGAAATTCCTACTGGAAGTTGGAATTTGTGTTGGAATTAAAGAGATCAAAATAAGGAAACTTTTGAGCATTTTATTCATCTACAACTCTACTTCTAGGGCTAGGATTGTTATATATATATATTGCTCTCTACAATTTATTTGGGTTAGTTTTATCACATTATGGGTTGTTAATTTCACTGTAGGTTGGTTTAACCTTATTTGTGGTTTGTTTATCCTTATTATTAGTTAGACAAATTGTAAACACGAATCATTATAATCATTTCTTCATATTTTAGTGAAATCTTCTTCGCTTTGCAATTATATTTTTCTTGTCAGTTTGTGGTTTTAATTTCATATTGTGCCTATAGTCTCGTACTGTCTTCAAAAAAATTGGTATCAGAGTTATCCGGTATCTTTTACGTTTCTCAACAAATTGTTCATAATTTTTGTTTTTGAAATTCTTGGGAAGATCGAGGTTTTGATTAAGTTAAAAAGTTTAGCTTGATCTTTTGTGATAGCAACCATGAAGTTTGATATTCCGCTATTAGATCAGAGTACAAGATTTTCATTGTGGTATATTAGGAGGCGAGCAGTGCTCGCTTATATCTGATTGATTTTGTTATTGTTGTTGTTTAAAAACATGATTTTGTATAGTCGTGATCTCACAATTGAAGAACTTTATGATACTCTATATTTAAAGGACATGATGAAGCATTTCATTGAAGTGAAGCTCATAGAAATGAGCTTGTTCTTGATGGTGGTTGTATAAAGGACAAATTAAGGTCTAACTTCAAAATTTATTACAAGAAGTCAAGGCACTTAATTAAATGATTGCTATAAGTTGCAGAATAGAGAAATTTGACTATAGGTTTTCAGAAGGGAAAGCAATTAGATACTTCAGGTGAAGCCCTTGTTGAAACTTTTCACATTGATGAAAAACTTTATTTTACTTATTCCTAACTACTAAAAACTTGACGAGAAATTGATGCTTGATATAACTTGCACTTATGTATTCCAATCGGATTTGTTTTCAACATATGAAACAATTTCGAAAGGTGTTCTCGTAATGGAAAATAATATACCTTGTTACATAATTGATATTGTTCGAGTAGGAATAAAGTTGTTTGATGGGACGGTTATAACATTTGATGCAGTGAGACAAGTTTCAGATCTAAAAAGAAATCTTATCTCCTTAAGTACTCTTATTTCAAAAGGGTATAAGTACACTGGTGAAGGTGAGATTTTGAAAGTTTGTCAATGAGCCTGTGTTTTGTTATATATTTTGTAGTGTTATACAAAATATTTGAGCAATCAGCATATTTTAAGAATTCAGATTGATTTGGTGTTGGATTTAGTATCGTTGGAGTCTGATTTGGGGTATTCTTTAAAGAATACATCTCAGTTGAATTTAGAAGTTATAGATAAATACGCATTACCACCATTATCAACGGTGTCATTGTATTTAGTTGTTAGTAACATACCCATTCTTGGCTATACGATTCCACATAGGTACAATTTTGCTGATTTAGTTGATGATTTGAATGTAATAAAGGGTGTTGATTCTAACTAAGATCTTTCTTTTGATGTATTCAATTGTGATTATGTTGTATGGTTTGTTTCAGCCTTGTTTGATAGTCATTAGATCACTTTTTTCCCTAGTTGGGGTAGTAGAGGTGGAGAATATTTTCAATTGGAATTTGGATGGAGAAGTTCGTTTATGTCTTTTCATTGAAGAATTCAATTTTATTCCTTGCAGTGGAATTTGTCTCCAAATGGAGAATTTTTCATTGAATTTTTTTCATTATAGTAGAATTTGTGTCAAGATGGAGAGCATTAGAATTTAGATGTGATCCGAATTCCTTGTTGAAGATAATTGAGAGTTCTAATTAAATTGCACATTAAGAGGAATACTATTTGGAATGCTTTTGGAATTTTATTGAAGTTCTATTCGACAAATTCTAGTTGATGTTCTATTTGAAAGCCTTATTGGAAGTCGTAATTTTTGTTGGACTTGAAGAGATGAAGATAAGAATACTTTTGGACATTCTATTTCATCTATAACTTTATTTCCAAGGCTTTGATTGTTCCTTATATATATTTGACACTTCTCTACAATTTAGTTGGGTTAGCTTTACCCTATTATGGGTTGCTAACCTCACTATATGTTATTTTAACTTTATTTGAAGTTTGTTTATCCGCATTATTAGTTAGACAAATTGTAAACTCAAATCTTCGTAATTATTTCTCTATATTTCAGTGAAATCTCATTTACTCTGCAAATTATATTCTTCTTGTGAGTTTGTGATATTTACTTCATATTGTATATGTAATCTCGTATCGTCTTCAACAAATTGGTATCAGAGTTATCCGACATCTTCCGCGTTTCTCAACAGATGTCTTTAGATATTGATCTACAATGGTTTCGTTTCCTTGACATATGCATTAGCTATTTTCAGTATCTACGTGGTGAAAATGTTATGAGATTGTGGCACACACATGCTTTCTCTCCATTATTCTTGTGATAACTTGGTATTTCTGGACCTGAAATGTAGGATGTGTTAATATATAATCTATTAGTATATTATAATATATTCCCAATGTAGTAATATTTTACTAATATGGGAATTATTGATATTTTGTCTAATTAGCCTTAATTAGTTGATATTGTTACCTTTCGTAGTCACCTTATTCTCTAATAAAAGGACGACCTCTTGCGCCATTTATACACACCTCAGAATATAGATATATATTTTTTACTTACTTTTCTTATTTCAATTTGGTATCAGAACCATATTTTCTTTGAATTCTGGTGTTTTAGTATTAAAAACGGAGTCCACGACACCCTTTTTTCTTAGCATGTTTCTAGTTTAAAGATCACATAGTTCTTTCATCAATGTTGAGGCTTTTATTTATCGATTTTTGTTTTTCAGTACCTCTAATTGATTTCAGGCTTCCTCGGATTAATCTGGTAGAAAGAACATCCGTAACCTTCATTTGCTCTGATTCAGTTAACATCATTCATTTATGGCTTCCACTAATGATGTTAATATTACTCTTCCTATTGATATTGTTTTAGATGGTACCAATTACAATATTTGGACCTAGCATATGTCGATCTTTTTGATTGGTCATATATTGTGGCATTTTGTTACTGGTGACAAAACAGAGCCTACAAAATTTGAGAAGGAGTCTGTGAATGAATTTCATGAGCGTCTTGAGATATGGTCCTCGTTCCTTCTATTCAAAGTCTTCTTCCCAAATTTTAGAATCCCAAATTTGCTTGGAATTGTTGGCAAATTGATGCAATTGCTTTAGTGATGTCGCTCTCCAATTTCAGTAGGATTCCAAGTTGTATCAGTTGCATCAAGAGCCTGGTCAAGCTATTTTTGAGTTTCACTCTCAAGTTAGTAGTATTAGGGATCTCTTTCTTAGATTGATCCATCTTTTTCTGATGATAAATTCGTAGAACTCTTCTCAAAGTATCGAGATCGTCGACAATTCATCCATTTTATATGCATATTCGAGATGAATTTGAGAATAATAGAGCCTCGTTGCTTCATCGCTTTCCACTACTAACTCTTAATGTTGCTCTTACTAAACTCATTTTTGAGGAGACACACCAGAAGACTTGTCAAGTTCATTCTACTAATCTGTTATGGCTACTATACCTAGTTCAGTCGTGGTTGCTTCTTCTTCCACGCCATGCCATTTCATTGGTCAATGTCACTATTATAAGGAAGAAGATCATTAGAATTCTTATTGTTCCAAGAAAAAGGCTAAGGATGCAAGATACCTCTATCCTCAAGATAGTTGTTGCATCTACCAATTCATCAATTTAGGAGTCTTCCTCTACACCTACTTTGTCATCTCTTACTGTAGCTGATCTTGAGGCAGTTGTCCTTTAGGTTTTATCTCATACTCCAACTGCCTTGACAGCTTCCTCAGGTATATCTTCCTCTTGGTTTATTGATTCAACATGTTACAATCATATGACCTCTGATTCCTCTATGTTGTTTGAGAAGAAATCTGTAAATCATGTCCTTGATATTTACACTACTGGTGGTTCTCATATGTCTGTTAGTTATGTTGGTTCCATCTCCACCTCTACTCTTTCAATTCCTGATACATATCTCGTTCCAAAATTATCTCTCAATCTTCTTTATGTTGGACAACTTGTTGAGTATGGTCTTGTTTTAACCTTTTCTAATAAATGATGTGATGTGCATGATCAGAAGACTGGTCAACCAGTTGGCATAGTGCATAAAGTTGGTCAACTTTTTGAGCTTCCATCATTACAAGTTCCCAGTTCATCTTCTGTCCAACATTTTGCAGCTGCTGTATTTTTCAGTCTTTGGCATTTTCGTCTTGGTCATACATCTTTGTTTCATATTCAGTCTTTAGAATCTAATGGTTATTTAGGAAGAGCCAACTATGACTTTTTTGATTGTGTATCTTGTCAATTAGGAAAACAGAAAGATTTATCTTTTAATAACAGCGACTTTTGGTCTTCTATCCCTTTTGATCTTATCCATTCTAATGTATGCGGACCCGCTCCTACTCCTAGCAAGGTGGTTTCGTTATTTTGTTATCTTTATCGTTGATTATTCACGCTACACATGGATTTATCTTTCACATAATCGATCTGAGTTATTAAATGTATTTTGTAGTTTTAAACAGATAATAAAAACTCAGTTTGATCGCACTATCTACATACTTCGCTCTAATAACGCCATGGAGTATATGTCTGTCTCTTTTCTTGACACTCTTTTTCATCATTTTTTCCATATACTTCCCAATAGAATGGTTGTGCGCAATGTAAGCACCTTCATATTCTTGACATTCTAATATCTCTTCTCCTCTCAACCTCTTTCCCTGAATCTTTTTGAGGAGAAGCTATCATAAGTGTATTTCATATACTTATCTAGGTCATTAAATTAGAGTATTTGTTAGTGATTTAGATGAGTTATAGTTTAATTTTGTATTAATTATGTTTGTTAGGTTGAACTCAATGCGAATTGGTGGATTTGGAAGAGAGGAACAAAAAACGTGCGAAAACGAACGAAATTCAAAGTTTGGGAACTAAAGTGTAAACATCTAAAAGTTGATTCGGACTACAAAACGATGATTGAAGATCATATAGGATCACTTGGACCCAATTGGAGCTCAAATGAGTCATATATAGTGGTAATATTTTTACAAATCAATTTTCGGTTGAAGAAGTCATACTCCGAATTTTTAGCCTCAACTTGAGACCATTTTTAGCTTCTCGTTTTTTCCTAGAAATCATCACATTCTTGAATCAACTTTCCTTTCTCATTAATTTGACTTTCTTTGGGAATAATGTTGTTTATTTGAGTAGCTTTCATGATAGCAACTTCAAATTTTACATCAATCATTTGTTTCGGTAGATTAGAACCAAAGATTTCATCTCATTAGCTTCTGTTCTTAAATCAGTACTTGCAGTGCTAATTAATAGTTTTCTTTTAAATCTTTTAATCATTTGTGATAAATTGTAATATTTTACCTTTTCTTCTTTTAGGAGTTAGAATTTGGCTGAATTTTCTTTTCATTTTAGGATCTTGAATTCTGTCGACAACTTCTTTGATAAGCTCTTTTTCACAGGAGAGAAAATTAATAAATTTATTTTTGCAAACACAAGTATTGTTGCTACAATCACAAACCTTCTTGCCCTAACTAGATTCTGAAATATTTGAACTTTCCTCAAAAACAGAATCTTCTTGATTTAGATAAACTTGTTATTCTGTATCTCAGTTTTCTTTCAAACTTGAACTTGAATTAATTAGATTTAGTAATTGATTTTTAGTATCTTCATGAATTTGAAGATTTTTCCTTTTAATGGATATTTGTTATTTCTAACTTTTTGTTTACACTTCCAACAAGTAACAATATTCGTATTTTTTGCTTTTTGAAATTTTCTTTTATAGAATTTCTTTCTTTGTGTGGGTGGGTGGGGAAAGGGGTTTATATATATATATATATATATTTTTTTTTTCCCGATTATATTTAGTTACGTATGATTTTTGATATTTCTTCTTTAGATTGATTGCTTTTGAAGAAGGAACAAATAAGTTTTTCTAGGCCTCTTCATTCTTTAGTTTTGCTTTAAGCTTGAGATCATTTCATGGGACTAATTGTTCAAACAAAATTCACAAGCGTACATGATCGTTGACAAGTAATAATGTAGTATATTGAGTTATCGTCCTACGAGGAATGACTGTTAATTATACTAGTTTCTATCAAATTCAACGTTTGTAACAAAAAAGAGGTGATTTTGTTGTATTTATTCTATATTAAAGTATGAAAGCTATAATGATATGAATATATAAGATGATTGTATTGGATGTCCAACTCCACTAATTGATTCCTAGTCCAAATTCTCGACTTGTGTTGATCAATGTAATTAATGTGTTTTTGATGATAGATAGGCCAATCTTATTTAATATTCTTTTTCAAGATATACTAAACATATGTTCAACATGACTTGATCATATTTCTAGTTCGAATTCATATGAAAACCATCAATTTAATTTTAGAATTCTCTCATGCGATTGCACACCATAAATATTATTCCTAACATTTATCACTCGTGTGTTCCATATACAACATTCTACTCATTGTGAATATTCCAATACTACAAATAAACAACTAGTTGTCCTAATGATGCACAAACATTAAAACAATAAAAGATTAATGAATATGGAATCATAACACAATAATTACGGGAACAATACGAAGTCTTGAATTAAAAATTAAAAATCAAAATTTTTTTTTTCATTCATCCAATACATAAAAATATCTAACCTAACATTTTCATATGAAAATTACATAAAAAAATAAGAAAAATCACCCGAGACTAGGAAACATGAGAAGAAAGTGGAATTTCAATTCTTTGCTTGAAACTCGACTCCAAACGATGAAATTCCGCTAGTTGAATATAAAAATCTCTCTTTTCTTGTTCTACAATAAAAATCGACCTCACTGTGTTCTGGACGTGTTCTCTTATTTATAGAATACCAAAAAGATTGCCTTAAATTGTTGCCTAAACATAATAAGGAAGTACATATTTTTTTTTTCCTTTTTCCACTTGAGGTGTGTGCATGCTCCTTTTGAAGCGCCCATGTTTGTGGCTGCTGGCGAGGGCACACGCACACGCCTTGGTCTTGGCTCCCTAAATTTTCTCCAAGTCATTTTTTGCTTTTTTTCACTTCCTTTTTGTCCTTCCACTTATTTCCTTATCCAATTGAGTCCTTGCACTTTGGAATCTCCGTTCCTTGGTTCGAGCCAACTTTTGATTTTTTACGTTTTAGTCCCCACACTTTAGATATGATTCACTTTAACCTTTTTTTTGGCTCATTTTCTCCACTTCCACCACAATCAACGATGTTCATCTACAAAGTCATATTTACATAAAATTAAGCCATATTTCAAATAATTAATCAACAATTGTTCTTATTTAATGGCCCAAATAAATGTATAAAATACGCATATCACTAATCCTTCGAGGTCGATAAAATTAATTAATTCTCCATATGTTAATGAGGAATAAGGAAATATATCATAATATTGCTTTTGGATCGAGGTCCTCACCATTTTATCGAAGAGCTTTGGAAGACCTGAGGGCTGAGATGAACTCTTCTTTTCAGAAAGAAAAATTACTTCACTTATCATAAGTTTTGATAAGAACATATATTTTTTCTATCTAAAATCATGAAGCTTTGAACGAGTTAAGTTCATAAGGACCTCTGACGATCTTTCATCAAACTTCGTTGGTTCACCAATAAAATGCTTTATTTTTTAATATAAGAGTGTGGAGACTGCATATTGCGTGGATTTGCATCATCTTTTCCGTTTTTAACTGCAATCAAGATTTGGTTTCATTTTTTGATTAGCATCCAAATTCTTGGAGCCCATGTATTGTGAAATTTGGACAGCTAAAGCAACTCTTAAGCATGTTTAGGAAATGTTTATAAACTATTTAAGTAATATTTAGATGTATCAGTGATTAATAAGTTGTTGCACTTAAAAATCCCAAAAAGTGTGGATAAAAATGATTTTATCGATTATGAATGGTTTATAAACATTAACCAAACATGGGCTTTATCCCAGCTGGGCAAAACTTCCAAATTTTGCTATGTGCTCATTTTCAGAAAATTTCAACATATATTATTAAATTAAACAACTATAGTCTATAGATGGCATATTTTATTAATAACGGAAGAAAAGGCAAAATATAGGCTTGGGAGGAGGGCTTGGCCTGCCCCTCCAGCAAAAGTTGCAAAATAAAAATAAACTTTACAACCCGATACAATTCAAATAATTTTCATTCGATTGTTAAATCGAGTTTTTGTGAATCGTCTTACTAAAACCAATTCCAAGACCAAGACCAAGTCCATATCAACATGCTCCATTAATGTTACAAAATTTTGACATATTTACCAATGAAAAATACTGCTTTCTCCAATCCATAAAGATACATTTGTTTCCTTTTTCGTTTGTTCCAAACTACATGCCACTTTTTTTTTTTGTTAAGTATAACTGATTTCTTAGTTTTCGAATATGACCTTATTTAATGAACCTTATTATCAACAAATGTGCACTACTCCCATTTAAATAATTATTTAATGTAGGGCTGTATTACAAAAAATTTAGTAAAAATTTATATTTTCAATTTTATTAATTACATTTTCTTGATCTTTGTAAAAATAGAAGCAAGTCTATTTTTATGGAATGAAAGGAGTAGTGTTTTTTTTATTTTTTATTTTTTTTAAAATAAACACAATTTTATTTCTTTATCTAAAAAGGGGGCTAGGATTATGATCTAATAAGTCACACGCAACGTGTTAGAATGCACATTATTAAATATAATTAGAGAGATATTATCTTGTATTATTACACTGAATAATTCATTCCCAGATTAGTTTCTTCATTCCTAGATTAGCTTTTTACCTGATGTAGACGTGCCCTAGATGTATTATAAACGTGAATGTATGCTCTAATGAAATCAATGAGAATTATGTCTCATTCATACAATCAATAGTAACATGGTATCAGAGAAAAGGAATTAAGGATTCATACCTTTGCCATGGTTGATTCTATCCCTGATGCTACCAAGTCTTTCACCGATGCCTCATCTCCATACTTCATGCACTCATCCGATCAGTCCAACCAATTCTTTGTTGATGCACCACTCAACAACGACAATTACCTTGCTTGGCATTGATAAGTGCATTTTTGCACACTTATTTAATATCTAAATAAGCTTAAATATTAATTAAATGAGCGAATTTCTAATAAACCCAAATGAAAAGAGAACAAGGTAAAAAGGAAAGAAAATTGATCAAAAGTGTACAAAAACATGAAGATAGGGACCAAAGTGCACAAGTTAGAAAGTTGTATGACCTTGGATTGCAAATTTTGGAAGGCAAAATTGAAATAAAGATCAAAATTTGAGGACCATATTGTACATGATCAAAGTTGATGGACCTGACATGCTAATTATGGAGGACTAAGAAGGATAAAAGAAGTGAAAAAAAGAGCTCGTGCTCGCGCGAGAAGAGTGTTTTCATTTACCGAGACTAAAATAGTTACACTGTGCGAGTGTGCCGCCATCCGGCTGGGCAATTTTGCCTGTTTTGCGCAAATTTCGGGACTTTTTCTGCAATTTCACCAGAGACGATTTTTAACCCTTTAAATACCATTTGTTGTTCAATTTTAGGGAAGACTCATAAGAGAACACTTCAAAGGGAGAAGATACAAGAAGAAGAAGATAATATCTAGCAAAATTTGAGAGTTTGAAAGGGATATTCAAGATTTCAATCCTTCATATTTTCAAGAATATATTCAAAGGAAGTTTTCTTCCATTATCTTGATTTTTTTTTATTATCTCCTTCATTTTGTAATGTGTTATTTTCTTATTTCCTTTTTGTGCTTCTATTTTACAATGGACTAAGTGTTTAATGTTGGGATTTATGGTGTAACTT
>CAIGRN010028716.1:0-10794 GCA_903798345.1 Fraxinus anomala
CTCTCTCCAATAATGCTCCTCTCCACCCCTAAAAATGACAGTGTTTCCACCGCCGCCGGCGGTCCACTAAACCTTCTCCCCGAGCCTCCACGTTTTAGTGAAGTTATTGATAGTACTTGCTCCACCCCTTATGTCAGTGCACCATCCAGTCCTGGCCATGGTTCTTCGCTTCCTTCTGGTTACTTCTTCAGTGCTCCAGCTAGCCCAATGCATTTTCTGTTGTCAAAAGGGAAGGATGAACCATTTTCTTCTAAGTATGAATCAGTTTTTGGAACGTCGGAATCTGGGTCATCTTTCGAGTTTGAGTTTTATTCAAGATTGTCACCGAATGGGCTATCTGGAAATGGATCCATGAGTTCTGCTGAGGAGTTGTTCCTTAATGGCAAGATTCGGCCCATGAAACTGTCTTCCCACTTGCAGATGCCGCAGGTTCTTGTGCCGTTGGTGGATTTGGACGGCGCCGGCGACGATGAACTCGGCGAGGAAAATAGTACTAGCATGAGAGGAAGAGATCTGGGAATGCGCAATCCTAGATACGCTCACCGGAAAACCAGATCTATGTCGCCTTTTCGTACTACACAGTACGAATTTCACGCCGTTGAAAATGCCTTCATCCATGAAGACAGTGAAAAAGAAAAGGAAACTGAAGCCCCGGCGTCTGAAGAAACGACGCCGTCAGGCTCGGCATCTTCATCACGTTCGTCATCTACTGGAAGGAACAACTCAAAGAAATGGATGTTCTTGAAGGACCTTTTGCACAGAAGTAAAAGTGAAGGCAGAGCCAGTAACAAGGACAGATTCTGGTCAGCCATTTCATTTTCGCCGGCAAAAGAGCAGTCGCCATCTCCGGCGACGCTCACTCCGACAACTTCAACATATAAGAAGAGAGTGAAAAACGAGACTGCTGAAACCCAGAAGCAGAAGAAAGGTAAGAAAGTTCCGGCGGCCGGAAAACCGGCAAATGGTGTTTGGAAACGCCGGGTCCCGCCGTCGGCTCATGAGCTGCATTACACATCAAACCGGGCTCAGGCGGAGGAAATGAAGAAAAAGACATTTTTGCCATATCGGCAAGGACTTCTTGGATTCCTAGGATTCAGTTCCAAGAATTATAATGGGCCGACCCGGACCCTGAACCCGGTTTCTTCCGGGTAAAACCATAAATAGTATGGAGTGTTTGTATTACGTGCTTATGTATAAATATTGGTAATTTAAGTTTTTGCAAGCTTTGTTTGTATTTTAATTTATTATTATTATTGTCGGAATTAACTGGTTGTCGGTTGGGTTTGGGATAATTGGACTCGACTGATTGGATTAGCTCTAGACAACAATAGAGAAATCAAAAGATGTTCGTTCAATGGACCCATCTCGTAGTAACATGTGAGTTTGAAGAAGATGAGATCAATTCATGTATGTGAAGTCAAGTCAAGTCAATTTTTGGCCATCCTACAGTCACATCCGTCTGTGTGCTTTGCTGTTGCACAGGCAAGAGTCCGGATGTCCAATGTTTTTTTCATATTATAGACTTATTTAGTGATCAACAAATTTAGTGTCTGTTTGAGTTCTATTTTTTCACTAAGAATGCATTGTAGATAAATAAAGAATATGTGATTAAAAAATAAAGAAAATTTTTAGATTTGCATAGCGTAAAATATTATTTTATGGAATAACGTGTGATTGAAAAAAAAAGAGAAAAAATGTATTTTGAAAATAATGAGAATTAAATATTATTTTATTGAATAACGTGTGATTGAAAAGAAAAGAGAAAAAATGTATTTTAAAAATAATGAGAATTAAATAATGGCTTGAAGTGAAAGTAGTTGGAAGAGTTGCAATTTACAAACTCGATTGTACAATGAGATATCTCGTATTCTTCTCTTTTTTATCATAGACTTGATTAATCTTAAATTTTTGAGTAGAAGTAGATTGGACGAGTTACAAACTTTGGTGCACGATGAGATCATTTTTTTTTTTTCTCCTTTTCTTTTTCTCGTAAATTTCAAGTATTATTTTTGAGGCTTTAGCTAATAGAATAAGAAGTCCTAAATAAATTAATTTATCTCGATGGCTATAATGTATAGCCACTGTTTGATAAAGATTAAAATTTTAATTAAAATCAATATTGAATTTAAACTACATATTTTATAGAGCTTATAACTTTTTAACTACACATTTTATCAAATTTTATTAAAATTTTAATTTTATTCTGTACCAAACAGGGGCATAATAGTAATAATTAGTTTTTTTTTTCAACTTTTACCTTTTAATTTTTTGACCAATAAAATGGCTAATTATCCTCAATAACTTGTCAAAATTACAACACTATCCGTTTATCTAATCATAATTTAATATTTTAATGTATCAAATTGGCATTTTTTCTTTTTACCATTTTACTGAAAAAGTATACTTTTAACTAAATTCGAGTTACAAATTAAACCACAAGGCAAATCCTGAACTGAAGACAAATATTATAAAAATGAAAGTACAGGGACTGAGACTTCCAAATTATTTGGTTGAGGACCTATTGATACACTTTCAATAGGTTGGGGATACCATCTCTTATAATCTGTAGTACCACGTGTCAATCTTATACCAGAGATACGATTGTGGTGACAGCAGTGAGATAGAGCTGCGAACAGTCTCAGAAAATGGGTTCTGAAATGAACCCTTCATCATCGGCGCCGGTGCCGACGCCCGCGTCTCCTTCATCGTCAGTAACTGCGTCTCCGAGTGGAAAGCGAAGCAGGGATCCCGAAGACGAGGTTTATCTGGACAATCTTCGTTCCCACAAGCGTTATCTCAGCGAGGTCCCCCCCTCTTTCTCTCTCTACGCATGTATGTATGTTTGGATGGATGTATTAGATAAGTTTCATGATTGTGGGCTGGTGGTGGTTTTCTGACTGTTGGATTTCGAATTTTTGATGATTCTGTTTCAGAGAATTTTCTTCTTCTTCTCTTTTTTTTTTTAAACAAAAAAAAAAAAAACAATTTATATGAATAGGTTTGCAATTTTTTTCTGTATGTGATTCCTTTATGTTTAATTCTTTAATTAGGTTATTAAGGATCGGCCAATGCAGGGGAAAAGGGATTATACTTAGGTAATGCCCTTGTTCTTGTTTATAGAAGAGCGACTTTCAAGAAACTTAAATCTTGATTTTTTTCTAGATATTGAAACCTTTGTTAAATGATTAGAGAATTCAAAGGAAATGCCCAAGCTTTTTGATTCATTTGAAATTGCTTTTACTGTCCTTTCGGAAGAAATGTATTGACATTCAAGAAACATAAATTCTTATAGTTCTTTATAGAATCCGTGGAAAAGGCAGGATACGAGGTTTTGAATTTTCGTTCTATACTTGATCCCTTGTGGCATGTTTGGTAGGGAGCATATAACAAAACTGGTTCGAAGGACCAGAAACTAGTTGAGATCTTGCTTGTTGTTCAGTGTTCATTGCCAATGCTGGGAAAAAGGGCAATTGCTTAAGCTATTGCCTTGCTTTTATTCAGAGGAGACCAACATTAAAGAAAAATATACTCTTGATCAATTTCTTGATATTGAAACCTATGATATTTGATTAAAAATTCAGATGAAATGCCGATTCACTGGAAAATGTTTGAGCTTTACTTTTAATTGGAATATACGTGTTAATACGTTTGGATTTCATGTAGCTACTGCTATGAGATTTGTTTCCTTTAGTTGTGAATTAGTAGCTTAGTTTTATCACAATTCCCTTATGCTGCAGATTATGGCTTCAAGTTTGAATGGGTTGACGGTTGGAGAACCGCTATCTGAACATCTCATGGAATCTCCACAAAGGTCTGAAAACATGCTTTATCCTAGATAAGTAATTCAACTATTTAAAGGAAATTTACACGTTGGACTGCGTTCATCCACACAGACACACATGTATACTAAGTATTTGCTGGGTGAATAGCAATTCCCGTATATTGATGTTGGATGGCCATTTGACTAAAAGGAAAACATTTACCAAAATGTGGATTATAACATTTATTAAGCAAATCGAGATCGTCTGTTTGAAAGGTTTCTTCGAGCAACGCTAGATTTTCGCAGGTAAAAGATTGGAAATTTATTGGCTTTTCTTGGACTGGCCTATCCAAGTTCTATATTTTACTTGCTTAAGAACTTGTAAATTTTCCACTTGGCTTTATTAGCTAATACTAGAGTAGACTCTGGAAATCAATATAATTGGGTTATTTGATCTTTACACAAGCATTATCAGAAATACATTCGAGATGCTGTGAACCTCCGAAACAATGAGTGTTGTAATTATTGATTGAAGCTTTGTTTGTTCTTTCCTTTTCCTCTTTTACTGCGTCCGGGTTTTTGTAGGCATGAAAGGTGAGGTGCTGTTTTAAAGAATTTATGATTGCATGTAAAAAGCTTGCTGATGAAACTTAGTCGGATAGAATATACACAAGGATGTAAGATGGGACATCGACCTTAGCTATTGGTTGCATATGACTATGGATGGAAGAAAGTTACAAAAAAGTTGTTATTTTTACTACTTTGAGCTAGGATTATTCTATTCAGTAGCATATCTGGCGGCTTTCAACCTTAGGAATTCTATTATTTTTCCTCTTCTGATTAAGTTAAATATAACTATTTCAGTGAAACTTTTATCAGGATGATATATAACTGCTCCTCCAAACAATGTAGTTTTTCGCGTTGATGGATAGTGATGTATTTGCATGGTGTTATTGTGATAACGCAGATCTTCTCGCTTACTTAATCCGTGCATATTATATTTTGGTAGCTTATCAAGCCCACAAGATTGCTCTAAATTAAAGCAGCATAATCTACTATTTGATAATGTAAAAATTTAGAATCTAAGGTTATTTACCTGTACTATTTAATTTGCAACGAGAGAGCGACAAATGGAAAATTTATGGAAAGTTACAATCCCACCATGGAATGGTGCACTTACACGCCTTCCTCGATGTTGCTTTTTGACTGGAAGACCGAGAGCTATACCGAAAACAAGAACTTTTTTGATAATCATTCATGTGAATTCAATTTCTATTGTTTACTTTGAATGCTCCTAGATTCTTAATCGAAAGTGGGGAGGATGGATTCTTCAACGAATCTTGTTGAAGAAGACTTGAAAAAGCCGCCAGGATGTTATGCCGTAGACATTGAGCAGTTCTATTCCTGATAGTATGTTGGTTATCTTATAGACTTTTTGCAAGAAATATTGTTGACTTTTAGTTAAACTTGTTGTCTGATTGTGTCAACATCATTTTTACAATGCAGGCTGACCAGGTAGTGATAGAGGTCTTATTTGCTTCCTTCTCGGTTTGTGCTGGTTACTTGACAGCCATCCTCCTTCCAAGTTTGATTTCCTTTTGATTTCTATTATTTCAGGGATGAATTTCCCTTGCAATATTCACCAATGTCAGAAGATTCAGATGACTCGAGATACTATGAGACTCTGTCAAACGCATGTTCTTCCAAGCCTGAGAGCTTACCTACTAGTCCAGTATCTCCTTACAGGTACCAAAGACCGTTCAGTGGGTTTGCTTCAGGACCTCCTACAACTTCATATCCTTCAATGACATCACAGCATCGTCAACAAGGCTCAGATACCGAGGCTCGGTTCCCGTCATCTCCCAGTGATATTTGCCACTCGGGAGACTTAAGGAGGGCAGCACTTTTACGATCTGTACAAATGAGAGGGCAGCCTCTTGGGTCATCCCCATTTGAATCACCATGTGGTCCAGGACAAGAACCTGGACATAATATGGAAACCGAGGAGCGACCATGTTCTTATATGAAGACTCTAGTCAATGAGAGGGAGAAAGGAGATGAATCTCCAGACTGATGATTCATATGTTCGTCTTGTAGACTTGCGCTTGGTAGTCACCAACACGAATGATGAAACCAGTGGCAATTTTTCAGAAATTGATCAGCGTCCTTGCTCCAAGAGGTTTATTACGTTGCTGACTTCTTCTGGATATAGTTGGCGGCCTGGAATTCCCATTTACGTTTAGATGTATGTTGAGCAATAGCATTGAGCAATCCCGATCTGACCTTTGGCATTTGATTTGACTTGGTACTATGGATGGTGTCGTGCTGGTTTGGAGCACGCTTGAGGTTTCACTGTTAAGTGCGTGTGTTAGAGTAACAAATATTACCAAGAGGTTTAGAAAAACTGTCCCTCCAAACAATACACAATATATCTACATGTGCAATAGGGATAGCAAAAAATGATAGTGGACGATTAGTTTTTCCCTTTGTAATTAGTTTTAATTAAGATCCTTGGTTTTCGGGTGAGTTGCTTTGGTATTTCAATATTCAGAACCATTTATTATAGTTTGGATATTTCTTAAATGGAATTATTTGACTTCATGTAATTTGTGATAGAATCCAAAACAATTTTTTTGAAAAATTGGAGCTGACAATACAAATTATTATTTTTAATATCTGGCAGAAAATAGAATAAATAAAATATGTAATCAAATAAATATTTCAGCACTTTTTAAATTCACCGCAAATATGATACCACATAGTATTCAATATTTAGCAAAATTTGTCGTTGAACTGCATCCAATATCTAGGAGAATATAAAGGGAAAATTAGGCCAAGTAAAAATTGACCAATTTGATTTATACTCTTAATTAATTAAATCCTTTAAAACGTAATTAATACGTTATAAAAGAGACTCTAATATTTCTCTCCCGCTTCATCTTTATCTCGACCGCCACAGCCTTCAATGTCACCAGGCTCCTCGGAAGATTCCCGAAATTCAGCAACTTTAGATGGTTTTTCTTCTCCATTATTTTTGCTGCTACCATTTTGCTATTTTCGAAAAATTGTATTAGAAAATTTCATAAGACTTCATCTGGCTTAAAACTTAAAATTGAAATTTGTGTGAGTTTTGTGGTGGGGGAAAGAAGATTGGAACTTGGGTGTTGCCCTGTTACGGTGTTTGGCGAATTTATATTTAGGAAGAGCAAGAGAATTGATTTCCATTTGGATCCAACCCTTGATTTCTTTTAATTTTTGGAGCCCTTTGCAAGAGATCTGTTCTTGAGAAATTCTTGACTGGGTTTTGCATGCAATTTAATATGCTTGGGTTTGAGGTTTTTCGATAGATTCGGTGATTATTCTGATTGCATATGGTTGATTTTAGTGGATGCTCTTGATTTAGTCTGTTCTACTGTGGTTTTGGTTGTGTTTTCGTGAGTCATCTATTTTAGTTTGAAGGGATGCTATAATTTTTTATAGTTTGGGATTTTGTTGAAAAATTGAGGTTATTCATAGAGAAATTTGTGGGTTTTGAATAATCTAGGAATTCAGTTAAGAAAGTGGTGCTTATAAATTTATAGCTGTTGATTATTGGATTCTGAGTGTGTTTCTTAGAGTAGTTACAATGCATACTTTTGTTGATTGATGGTATCATATTCCATTTTTAAGCAAAGATTATTAGGTAGATTGATGGTATCATATTCCATTTTAAGCTAAATTTTATTCTTGTCACTTTTTTAATTAAAAAAAAAAAAATATATATATATATATATATATAAGCTAAATTTTATTCTTGTCACTTTTTTAATTAAAAAAATATATATATATATATATATATTGTCACTTTTGAGTGTGTCACTTTATTTTTTAATTTGTGTCACTTTTTTTTAAATTTTCGTCATTTTTTTTAGAATTTTGTCACTTTTTTAATCCGTATAACTTCTTTTAATTTGTGCCACTTTTTTGAATTCACAACTTTTTTAAAAATTTGTCACTTTTTTGAATTTTGTCACTTTTTTAGTGTTTATCACTTTTTTTAGTCACCTTCTTGATTTCTATCATTTTTTTGTGACAAACATCAATTTTTAATAAATGTGACATTGTATGTAAAAAAAATAACGCTTAACTTTAAAAAGTGACAGTTTCAATTCCGGTTAAAATGTCAATGTAAATTATGAATTTAATATTTCCATTGGCGTACTTCATATTTGATCACAACGTGTTAAGAAGCTTTTACGTCCGATTGCATCCACTTTTTTTATTTGTAAGAAAGGCTCGTACTTGTAGATGGTTTTCTGGTCACGTGCTTAGAAAGCATGAAATACAAATTTGTTAAATTATCACGTGTTCCTTTATGAACATGTCTGGCTTCTAAATTTTGGAACTCTAGACCTTGTTGGGAAAGCAAAACTCAACTTCGTAAAGTCGAAAAATAACAATTACTTGAATTTCTTTCATCATTTAAAGCCGATTGTACAACTATATTCCTCCGACGTTCAGGAACCAAGCGATAACACGTCCATCGCATAACTCTTGTTTAGGATAAACGATATAATTTTTCTTTCGAACTACAAATACTTTTTGACACACGCACGTTGAGACTGATGAATAAGGATTTAATTTCTACTGGAATTCTGAGAGTGTAGTTGGATCGATAGAGTAATAGATCGACGCACACCCTACCTTGTTCAGTAATAGCACCCAAAATTCATTTCACCTCAGATTTCAGAATTTATTTCTCGTCAATATACTGTATATGTCCATTTAGCCCTTTGATTCTCGTTATTTCAAAACTCATTTTTTCTCAATTTAATTTTTAACTTCACGTTCTCACAATAAAATATTTTGTATGTAAATTTGAAATTTTTTCTTACTTTTTAGTCCATATTTTTCAAAAATTTACTATCATAAAATTCATTTTGATGAAATAATGGGCATTAAACTTGGACATAATACTAAACTTTGCAAAAGTGTACATCTAGTTTGACAGTCCTTTCACAATAGGAGGCCCGCTTTTTTTTTTTAAAGCGGCCCCCCTATTTTGATGTACACCAAGTTGTCAAATTTGGTGTACAAGTAGACAAATTCTACTATAAAGGATGGATGAATGAATGTACTATTGTACTTAATAAATAAGACGAGAATGAGAATAACTATTTAAGTAGTTGAAACTCGAAACATTTAGACTTGGAGAATTTCGCTTCTTACCAGCCAGTCCATGACCAAAGTCGATCGGTTCACTCACGTGATCTCAGTTCAATTATTTGGTATTTGATCTTTTACTTTTTTTAGAAGAAAAAATTTAGTACATTTAGAGTATGGAACTCAATACTCATCATTGTCAATGTTAAATTGACATGTAATATTTATTTATGCTTGAGCATTATAATTTTTTTTTCATTTTTCAGATTAATACTGCAACCGATTTTCCGAACATTGTTAAATAGGGAGAGTTGCGAATATTCTAGCTTACAAACATCAGTCAATCAAAGGCTTCAAACACAGGTCCTGACTTTAGGATGGCAAATCTTCTTGTAGGCTCGTCATGGTCTGCAACACAATTTTTTATGCTAAGGATCCTCAGTGTGAAGTGCCTCGAGTCGAGTTATTCTTTCAAGACAATTTTTTCTACATACTCATTTTTAACCACATATTTATACAATAAAATATTTTAACGTAGATTCAAAATTTCTCCATACTTTTTTAATTACACGTTCTCCAAAAATTTACTATTCAAAATAATTTATTTATTATTATTTTTTTTTAAAGGCCACCAATCAGGGCTTAATGCACCACACTATCTAGAAATTTACGTGGTTCAGATCTTAGCTTATGACTCCTACATTTATGGGTGCACACAAGAAGATTTCACCATAATACAAGAAGCAGATAAAACACAGTGTATGCAATATGGATCTCTCTATTTGATCCACTTCATGTGTGTACTAAAATAAAACCATTGATCAACACTGAAATTTCTTATATACAAAAATCTTCATAGTAAAACGAGTATATTACCTGAAAAAAAAATGAATTTCCAATTGAAATAAAAATAGGAGATGAAATTGAACACCAAAAACTGAAAGTTTATACATTTTTAAAGTTACAATCTTTGAAATAAAATTTATGGGCGAGAAAAATATTTGATCTTGTTACTGTAGGATCTTCATTACAACAATCTTGAAGAAATCACTTTGGATTTCTACCTTTCAATTTCATTGATTGTTTTTTTCAAGCTATTTCAATTTTTGATTGATTGATGTTACGATTAACAATCATGCTACAAGTATAACCTTTACTGGCAACATTAGTTGACAACTACACAATTGACATTACCACATTTATTCATTTTAAAAATTATTAAAAACTGTTTTTCATATCAATAATCCGAATTTTGACACACATAGTTGTCAACCATGTATGTACAACTAGCTTTATTGTATAATTAAATGTGTTTTAACTGTAATTAATACGATATTAGTATGTAATTAAAATGTAATTTCTAACTAGTCTTAAGTTTTATGCTGATTTTTTCAAACGGTCCAATTTTCAGGAAAAATATATATCTAAGTGGAAATTACATGAAACCAGATTTTTTTAAGTTCCAGTTTAAAAAATCAGGTTTAATGTTGGTTTATACAAAAATTAATTCATACCTTTAATACTAATAATAATATTACAAAATCAATTAATCTAATAGTTATCCCACCCCCACCCACCTACCCACCTAAATTCAATTGTAAATCCTAATCATTTGTCATATATTTTCTCTCTCCATCCCTCACTTATCTCTTCTCTCACGAAGACGTTGTTGCAACCCGTCACTCTGAAGCAACCAACATCGTTGCACAATGCTGATACACCAAGCAACCATTGTAGTCGCACTAAGGGCCACCGTGTGCAGGGTCACCGAATGGCTAAGAGGTATCGGAGTGACACAGAGGTATTGCATAGCGCTGCATCGTGTAGCACCTCTATGTGCAGCACCGACATCTCAATCGGCCCAACATCGAGCTATGTTGATCGGCGATGTC
>CAIGRN010028719.1:0-17545 GCA_903798345.1 Fraxinus anomala
GTAGACGGCGACGTGAAGTCTCGGTTAGGAAGATGAGGTCACGTGGTTTTAATCCAACGGCTACCACGTCTGTCGAACACAGTATAAATATGTTCATATTGTAACTGAAAAAGGGGGATAGGAAAAAAAAGAAAATAGAGGAGAAAGAAAGACAATTTAGCCACGATATTTAAACATACAAACACATACACATTTCCCGGTCGATCTTTCGAGAGATTATTACATGAAAATTGTTTGGAACGTTTCTGAACTCACATTTTGACGATCATAGTTAACACAATCGTCCCCAATTATAGTTGTCGAAGTCTGAACGTCTCTCGCCAAAAAGTACCTCCCGCGCTCAATTTCAACCGATTATCACCATCGATCCGGTAAAAGCGCTCAGGAACCGCGCTTGACGTGGCAAGAGTGAGCCCGGCATCTGTTGAGCCATTTTTGGGGTCAACATATCTCCTTATTGTAATTAATATAATCACACCTAATTTTGACATGTACATTACTGCATAACTACTTTTTTTTTTTAAACATTACTTATTGAATAATCACTTTTTATTGTTTGTTTGTGTAATACTATTAATTGCAGTGTTATCCTCAGAAATCCAGACTTTTAATAAATGAAAAATAGTAATTTAAATCCTCGGGCTTGAACACCACGAATAAACAAGCAACGGCACCGAAATATACGAAAAACTATGGGAAAATTTCACTCTTGATCCTCAATCTCCTGCACTGGTAACAAGTTGGTTAACGACCTTTAATACGGATCAAATTGGACTCCAGCTTTACATTTCAATTGCAGAAGAGATATTCAATGATGAAAACCATACAAATCATGTTAGTCTCCTGTACGGTGGAGATTAAAATAAAATTTTCAGTAGATTTTGATAAAATTTGATGATATATGCGGTTGAAAAGTTGTGATAATTATATAATATGTAGTTGAAATTGATTGCTGATTTTAATTTAGATTAAACTTTGAATTTTAATCTGAACCAAACGGGTGCTAAATTTGTTAATTCGTAATGCAGTGCTCACACGTCTAACTTTATGAAGTTATGCTTTGTTCTCCAATTGGGATAGGTGCTTAGAAATTTAAAATATGGCATATCTTTCGTTAGTCACTTCATAATTTAATCACTATTTCCTAACAATGTACAAGTAAGCTTGTGTTAATGATTCGTCTGAAATTTTAACTGTTAGAAAAGGGAGAAGTAAACACATTTACATTTTGTTGAATTGAACACGTTAGCGGTTTCTAAAATTAAATCAAAAAACATATCGCGTTGTCTATATTTGATTTAAAGTATTAAAATTGTATTATTGAAATTTAATGTAGAATAACATACAATATCAAAAATTTTAGCTCCTTTTATGACCATCGTAATGAGATGCTCGCTTATCTAAGTAGATTATGCATTTGTTTTATATAAATCAAAATCAACAATTAATTTTAATCATATATTTTATTGAATACACAACTTTTAAATCACACATTTTATTAATCCATATCAAAATTTATTAAAAATGTGATTTTAATTCTTAATTATACCAAAAAAAAAATTTTGAATCATCCTAGGTTGTAATAAAATGACGGCCCACTGCTTCAGTGAATCACTCTCTCCTCTATAAAAAGCCGGATCGTCATGAAGCGGTGAGCAAAATGGTTATTTGATTTTGTCACCCGTTCGCTTTGGACCCCACTATGACGTGAGGGTCTCATCCCAAATGGAATATTCCCTCTCTCTCTCTAGATCAATCTCTCTATTTTTTTTTTTTTTTTTGGTTCTTTCTTTCTTTCATATTTGTTAGGATTTTAATTATAATATCTATATTTAGTGTAGAAATCTAAAGAATTTCAATCTCCTTTTTTTTGAAAAATGTGTTTAATAAATACAGAATATTCATCGTTAAATTGTTCAACTTTTAAAGGTAAAACGCGAGTTTTTTGTACAATCATTTTTTTTAAACATGTGTGTGTTTTTGTCTTTTTTATATCCAATATTGTCGGACATTTAGTTTACGTAATAATGATATAAAATATCGGGTGATGTGATTCTACGTCAACTAGTAATCGAATAAGTTCGAATATTCAACTTCTTCGATACGATCAAATAAATCTTATTTAAACACTTTGCTTGATTTGTTTGTCGTTTTACCATTATCATTTGACACCGCACTATTTAAGATTCTCGGATATTCAGTTTGTCGGTTAAGCGACATAAACTGTTAGATCCGATGACTATCTTCTTTAATTACTACTATCGTTCCAAATTTTTTATTCTATATATAATAGTTTTCATACAATTTTCTCAATATTGTAATATAATTCCATAATAACTTGAGAAAATAGAGCAAAAATCAAATTTTACACATTAATTTTCGTTGATGTAATTTTTTTTATGAAAATTAAAACCTTTTTTTTTTTTAGAAAGAATAAAACAAGACCCACCTCTTAGTCTTAGTTATATGCATATTCCATTTGAATAATGTTATTCGTAATCAGCGGAATCATTATGGATATGGAAATTCATTTGATTATTTCCTTTTATTTAATTATTAAAATCATGATATATATAGGATTTCAAACGTTATTCATTATGTTTAGGGTGTGTTTGAATCACATTATTTTGGAAGAATGTATTTTAGAATAGTAGATTGATGAAAAATGTATGATTGAAATAGAAGAAAAAGTTATTGATATAATAGAAAATATTATTTTACTAAAAAATGTGTGATTAAAAATGAGTAGAAGAATGAAAATGAAAATTTTAATGTGGCTCAAACATGAGTTTATTTTTTTAATTTTATATAATATAAGAGCCGGCCAGGCTAAGGCTCGGCCGGGTTTTGCTCGCCTCGACTCGATTCGGGCCGAAAAAAGTTCGACCTAAAAAAGCTCAAATTGAGTCAGAATTTTTTTTTTCGGCTCGACTCGTTGATATAGCTAGTTTAATTTCTCATTTGTACAATTTGCCATGCATATTATTACCGCAATGAGATACATAGAAATACGTGTCCATATAACAACGCCACCACCTGCCACGTACTCTCATGGGTCCCAAATTATACACTCCTGGGCCCACCCCCAAGCGGCCACCTATAAATACAGCCTCACTCCGCTCTCCTGGCCTAGCCCTAAATTTCTCAAAGTACACTATATTTTAATTGTAATGAAAGTTCTTAATTTTTGTTTTTTTTTTTTTGCAGTATTTAGTCTATAACTTATTTTGTCACATTCTTATCTTTAATTTTTTAACTAATTAGCATATTTGATAACAGTTTATGTTGAAATATTATATTAGCGTAGGAAAATATTTTGTTAAACTTTTATATTTTCTGTTCATTTTTCTTATTTAGAAATACGACGAACAAATAATTTTTTACTTCCTCCTAATGGATTTTTTGACTGTCATCACAGAGAACATAAGCTAATTAATACAGAGATGACGAAACAAAAAAGTTAAGGATATAAATGTGGAAATGAAAAAAAAAAAAAAAGGTATTGATTTAAGTAAATTTATTTGTACTTTTTAAAAGTCCGTGGGACTCTGTTTGCAATTCTCTTACTTTTTTGTTGTTTTACTACTTTATTTTAGTTTTGTTATTTAAATAGAAGGGAAAACCGTCATTTAATGGTCAAAATGGAGGGAACGATGAGTTTTGCTATACAATTGCCTTCGAGTATCATTAATCTCTAGTTAAAAATAGTGATTTATTGATTAAATGATGAGCAAATAAATATTGTACTCGACGTATGGTGTTGAGAATTAAATCCCACTTTTGCAGAATTATTTGTTTTAGTTATTTAAAAATACAATGGACAAATGAGTTTTTTTTACTCTATCTAAAAAAATAAAAAATTGGAAAGAAATAAGGAATGATTTATGTTGATTTAAGAATAATAATACGATGAAAAAAGTTTGAGACATAAATGCGATAATGTATAAAGGTTATGAATATTTCATACAATTAAAATATAGTATAATTATTTAAAACTATTGTTTGAATATAAATTTATTTAATGTATATGTCAGAACCGTATATGTATATATATTTGTTTTGACACTCAATTTAAAACACAATTGAACAATCTTACTTAGAATATATTTTACAAAACACGTAGTTGTATTAATTATTATACTATCGACTAGTGCTTCAGAGTAGATTAGTTGTATTAATAATATTTAATTTATTGCAACATGTTAAAATCATGAATTATGTTAAATATGATTAATGACGTGAGTGCATTGGACCTCTTGGAATTGAAATTTGGCCACCAATTCACGAAAGTTTTTAACTTGGGATAAAATCTACTTTATAATTCAAGCATTTAAGTATAAAATGTTACGTTGGGATTAAATCAGCATTACAATTCAAGCATTAAGCAACCAAGCCAAATAGGCTTCACTTTGAGATTGAGAGCTCTCACTGGTGGAGTCACGGCCAAATAGGCTTATCAGAGAGCAAACAAGCCAAAATTCGACGTTCAGACCACGTGGAGCCATTTGCAGTGCGCACACAGAGAAATTTCGAGAAGTGTCACTACATCGTGACAATATTTTCCAAATGGAGCAGGTAACGGGAGCCGGATATTCTATCGTTCCTTAGGTCAAATCTGGACTTGTGGTAATTTAGTATTGGAGTTCTTTAACTCGATTTGGTGGTGAGTTGATTGCCCCGAGTATCCCACAGGACTGGAGTTAAAAAGTGATAAAAGATGACATAGTGTTGATTGTTGGAGTGGAGGTATAGGTAAGCATGTATATTATTTAAATATTATTGTTAACATGCGCACTATATTTTCGCACGACTAAACTACTAGCGAACCTATAAACTTGCAATTATGAGCGGAGCACAAAATATCATTTATTGTACATCTACGTATCATGCAAGGCTTAGACGTAGTGAGATGGTTCGTGTGAGTGACTAAATAAAATCACAATTACCAATTGTATCCCATACAAAGACTAACGTGAAATACGTACACCCAAAAGATACACATACGTGGTGAATGTTTATACGATGCAAATACATTATGATCTCGATTTCTACGAGTTACATCAGCTACATTTCTATTACTAGAAACTGGATAACAACATTCTTCAAAATGTGAGGTGTATCTTCTTAGGAATACAAAATGGACACTTCTAGCACCAACCTTCAAGGTATAGAACTTGTGAAGCTAAAATCATTTGAAATGTCACGTCATGCGTCATGGGATCGCTTCTTGATGTACACAAGTTTGACCACAAAATATGGGCAAATTTGGCTTGCATTTCAAGGCCACGGTTAATCAATCATGAAAGTAAGCTAGGCCCATTCTCCTCTGCTGTTCGAGCATGCTCGTGGCTGTGGTGTCTAGCCATCTGTACATCACGAGAAAATTGTGTTCTTGCTTTTGCATAAGGGGCGTCTCTCGCTGAGAAAAACAAAAAGAAACTAAGTCAAGAGACCACTCTCTTACATGGAATCAATATGCATCAATTATATCGAAGCACAATCACAATTATAGTCATAGTCATAGCCATAGCCATAGCCATAGGTTCGGATATTTATAAGGAAAATAGCACTGTTTGTCCTCAACCTAATGTCTGAGTAGCAAGTTGGTTCTCAGCCTTTCATTAGAATTGCACAATCTGTTCACAACGTAAAAAACTATCCAAATTTTTGTTAAATAGTCACGCGACTTTCACATGTCTAACTTTATGAGCTAAATTTTGTTTCCTAACTTGGGTGCCTAAAAATTTGAAGTGAAATTAGACATGTCTTTCATGAGAGCCACATGACAATTTAACTGAGATTTGGAGATTTTCCATTGCTCAGTATGGATAATAAGCCAACTATAATAAAAGTTTGAAGACCAACTTGCTCCATTTTCATTTATTTATTTATTTTGGGGGGGTGGGGGAGGACTTGCTCGAATAATAAGTGGGAGACAAAGAATGCAATTTTCTCAAATTAAAATCTACATGCTTACCTGCTATTCTTTGAGCACGGAGAATATTTTGCCGCCTTTTACACCAACACGTTAAGCATGTGACGAGGAGTAGGAATGCCACACATCCACCTAACCCAATGCCAGTTTTAGCGCCAGCAGAAAGATGGGTTCCGCATGTTGGTAATCCAGGTATTCCGCAAAGACCTTTATTATCCGTAAAACTGCAGACATACAATTTAGTTGAAGGATAAAAAAGGAGTCCAACATCTATCACTACAAGAATTTTGCGGTGATTGAAAACTGGCATGTTAAGAACATACTTAAAGCTAGCTCTGTGCAAGAGCCTTCCTCCAAGTGCAGCTGGGACTTTTCCAGAAAGGGAGTTGCTATTCAGGTATCTGTACAACAAAATAATATATTAGAGCCGTCTAAACTGTATTTCCATTTAATAGGGAATCAAATGTGAAAATTTTTACAGTCTCTGTAATGCGGTTAACTGCCCAAGGCTTTCAGGAATAGATCCATTGAAAAAGTTGTATGAGAGATCCCTGTCATGCACATCTTCCGTCAGCATTTTGTTGAACTAGAACGCAACTATTTTTGTAAACAAAATTAAACTACATACTTCCACTAATTATAGTAACAGGGACATTTGGATTACCACGTTTAAAGAAATATATTAATTTTCTTCAATATCAATATTCCACATTCCATTTGTTGACCTCTATAACTATATCTCAGCAATATTAATTGACAGGTCCATTTATGGTGGTTCCCATTGCTCTTCAGTATTTTGAATATGCCATTGCAGGTGGGGGAATCGGGGGCACTAGGTTTCTGTGTTTTGGCAAGAATCATAGTAGGAGAAACCAGAAACCTCCATCGACCTCAGAATTTCTTTGGGACATGGAAGATAAATTTCGCTCATGAAATAAGGATATTCTTCCCAGTTTACCCATTTGAGAGAAAAAAACAAGATTTATTGACAAAAAGTTAACTCTCCCACCTAGAAAGTAAAAACTAAGATTACTTGAAATTGATCCAAGAAACCTTAGATCCCATGGAGGAAGGCATTCTTTACTACAAGCTGGTAGAGAGACCACAAAAAGAAGCCAGAATATCATGAGTGCAGAAGCAGTGAACCAGGAATGAGCAGATTTGATTAAGTGATGAATACTTGTGTGGTCCAAGAAAATCAAAGGTGCGCTCCATGATATTTACTTACTCATCTTCATTTATATTGATTTTGTATCATACAATGGACTTCAAATGATTAAAAGTTTCCAAATTATATGGATAAGTGCAAAGAGGGAGGGAGGAACAGCATACTTATATATATTTATGTGAGGCATCACAATGTACAGAAATCAATCAATATGAAATCGCTAGATAGAAAGTAAACTTCACTCACAGTATCTCCAGGCTTGCGATTGTTCCAAGTGAAGAAGGAATGAAACCATGAAGGCTATTCCCGCTCAAATTTCTATATCAAGTCAGACATGCATGAAATATAAGCTTATCACAGGAAGAAAACACACACACACACACTCTTACACTCGCACACAGTGATAAGATAAGTATCGGAAGCAAGGGGATAATAAAAGGTTTAGTGATTACTATAAGATCAAAGGAATTGCAAACATCTTCGTGTGACCGAGTGGCCTGTCTTTAAGATTAAAATTTGATGTAACTCGAGGAAAGAAACTGATATGCATGAGAGGATCCTTGATGAAAGTTCATTATTTCACTGGCATGTGTCTAATTTGACTTACATGTTCTGGAGATGATGAAGCCTGGATATGTCCTCTGGTAAGGAACCCCTCAAACCTTGGTTGTCTAGACCACTGGCCTAGCAAAAGAATCACACGAAACATATAAATAAAAGGTATGGAAAAGACAACCATGTGGTCATACAATCAGGTTACAATTAAAGTAAAAGTGTTACAGGGTACCTGATAAGAACTATTATGAAATTGACAAAAAGAGACGACTATAAACTCGTTACTTCACTAGTAAAAATAAGCTTCTACATTTGAAGCATGCATGGGAACATTTTAATATAGTGAGAACTAAAAATTTTTGACATTCAACTCGCAATCTCTTTACCCTTTCTAACCAGTAGCTTCTTTCGTACTTGATTAATTGTTGGCTAACCGTTTGATGCAACCACTTAACCCAAAACAGTGTTCCACTCACTTGACCAGGTTTAACAACTTTGGTATCTATAGCATCATTACGTTTCCAAATAACTGTGTTCCCTTAATTTCTTCATTTAATTAAAAAGTCCAGTAAGAGAACAAGAACATACAGCCCATCAATAACATATTTACTGATAGTTCTGTCATACTGACAGTCTACTCCACTCCATGGATGTTGCTGAGGAACACAAGGATCACCATTCCACCCAAATCGGAGAGGAAGTCCAAGTGCACTCTTCAATTTTTGCAAAGCCCTGACTAAAATAAGAAAAGAAAGTCATTTTTATAACAGTTAGACGTGAAGTTCTAATCAAAATACAGGCATGATCTACAAACTGAAATAAGAGAAGTAAAAAGTAAAGGTATAAGCAAATATAGCATCATGACAAAGAGGAGCATAAGGTTTTTTTGAACTGTGCAAGAAGAAGAAATTGGAGGGAGGAGACAGTGGACCCCATCTCATAAGACTAATTATCATCAGCCCAGCATGGGAAGCAACCATCATTAACCACAAATTACTCTAGCTTTATGATTACTGCATAAAAAATGTATGTAAGTCATGCTATGAGAAACACATATGCAGGGACTACAGACTGTTCGCATTTTTTTTCTTTAATTTTTATTTAGTCATGTTTATCCTCATCTATATATGGTCTACCTAAAATATTTTATAATCATCTTTCGTGTCCAATATAATTCAAGAATCTTACTACATGTACATCAAGATTTACATAATGAATTATATAATGTCACATGTCACTCTACTATTTTGTCAATTAAAAACAAAATCAACTTTTTTATTCAATATTTTCTCTCCACATCATATTATGTAATCCATTATGTACATTTTTTACGTACAAGTAGTAAAATCCATAATTCAAGAAGACGTGGAAAGAAAAGCAAAGTATTATTATCATATTTGGCTAAGCTTAAAAGGGGCTTTTTTTGGGTAGTATAACTTTTCATACCGTCAGAAAAAGCCCTTTAATTTTAAGCTTAGCAAGCATGATATATGTGAGAAATACGAGAACAAGTCTTCTGTACCTTCATCTTGTAATGTTTTGGATGCAGTCATTACAAGTTCAAAAATCTCAATGGCATTGATTATGGCGTGAGTCCCTTTTGTAGGATGCATAGTTATTGTCAAAGTCCTGCCACTAAGAGCAACAGTTGTATTCAGTACTAGGGCACTGTTAATGCCCCCAGCCATACCCACTATGTCTACATCTCGAAATGCAATGTCGCCATTTATTGAGATGTCAAATACCCTTTGTCCAGCTGCAGTAACTGAAGGATCTATTTCTGCAAAGTGCAACCAAATGGAATAATTTCGATTAGGTTCGACCTCAGCTGTGTATGCTAAATCAGGCTGACTATCACTACTAACAAGAGCCGTTTGATAAAGAGCCTCAGGATAAAAGTTGGGTGATTTCGATGCCTGCTTGATGCTGTTTGTGGTAGATATTGCACGATCGGAACTCTCGCCGAATGTCTGGATTGAATTCCAGAATCGATCCCCACCCCAACGGTCCGCACTATAATCAACACCAAATTTTGGATCATGGGACCCGCAACTGAGTCTTCTATCAGTTCTAAGGATCACCCCTTGACCATAGCTCGGACCGAAATAGTATGCTTTGTTATCAACTTGAAGAATCTCAATTGCAAGTATTGCTGGGTCTCCGTGTCCAGTACTATGGAAGCAAAGAGAGGCTGTGCCATCCTTAAGAAATATGAAGGCTTCAACAAAAGCTCGCTCATCATCGTGATTACTCCAACCCGATGGCATAGAATAAATTAACGTTCCTTCAACAGAAACATCAAATAAAGGCTCATTGTCAAAACTGGGTTCTGCAACCAATCCAAAGAAGATTCTCACCGAATAATGTCCGTGCGGAACTCTATTTATATTGTAGCAGTTTTCAGGACCCTCGGACAAAGGGAAATAACGAAGCGTCTTGAGTTTAGGAGAGATGAAACTCGGGAGGGTTGAATTACCGGGTATTCCTCCAGTGTAAGCATAATCCTTATACCAGAGAGCATTTGATGGAGGACTGTGAACATCACTACGTGCACCACAGCTTATTCGCAAGGCATATGGCCCTGCAATGAAATAAGGATTCATATACTACAGAAGAAGATCAAAAAGAGCCGAGTTGCTTAAAAGGAACTTCAGCAATCACCAGATAGTTATAGCACTAAAAACTCAAATATAAAAAGGACAAGTAAGTTTTTAAATGTGTGAAGACTGCATTGCAAATTCATAAAATAATTCACTTATTTTAGACATTAAAAAAAAATTGTGATTCATTGTATTTTAATTTATCTTCGTTCAATGATATTAGTCTGAAAGTTAGAAATTTTCAATTTTATCATTTAGGTAACTTTTCGCCAACAAGGTATATATATCTTTGAAAGCCTATCTAACTTAAAATTAATAAACTGTTGCATTTTCTATTTTCAAAACTCCTATTCATGAAATCTTTCATAAACTGGCAGTTGCCATACGTGAATCTAGAACTTCATTTGCTTTCGAAGCTGAGACAGTTAATTTTTTATTATGTCTTCAACGTCATCTCCTAAATTTTCAACCACTACTACGATGAAGGATTATACTTCAATTTTTCAAATTAAAAGCTTGAAATTGGACAAGATTTGAAACTGTAATCTCAAATTCAGCATAAGAGAAAAACAACCAAATCAAGCTTCCATAAAATTCAATTGAACCGTTCCCAGTAAAGTGTAATCTAAATCAAACCATATACATTCAAGAAACTAAACAATTATACCACTAAACTACATTGAACCCAAAAAGATAAAGTACAGAAAAATCCAGAATCAAGCACAGCAGTTGAACAGGCGGAAACACATTAATACTTCACTAAAAATTATGCAGTAAACTAATCAAATCACAGATATCAAGAAACAGATAGTGGGTGAGGAGCTAACCTCGAGAGAAAGAAGGCTTGAGAAGTAAGAACAAAGCTAGCAAGATCCAGAGCAATCTGAGACTGAACATCGTGCACCTCAATTTACAAATGCTAAAATTGGAAATTCTTCCTTATATGTACAACTTCTTTTAGGCAAATTGTGGAAACATTCTATCTTGGATCTTTATCTTCCTTTGTTTTGTGCTGTTTTTGAGGAGAGAAAATCTAGACTGTTAGACTGTGTGAGAATATTTATCAGAAAAAAAAATATCAAAATACAGAACGGGAGTGTGTGCGTATGGGTAGTGTGTTTGGACGTGCTGCGCAGGTACAGTAAAAAAAGTTGAATATTTTTTCTCTGTTCGATTTCACCCGTGAATTTGAGGAGCCAGCCAGTATTAGGTTTGTTACTTATTTAGCCCATGTTTAGTTTAATTAAAATTACATTTTTATTAGATTTTAATAAAAAATGATAAAATGTGTGATTAGAAAATTTTGAATACAATTAAATATATAATTAAAATTAATTATTGACTTTAAGTTAAACTTTAATTCATTTTTTTGGTGGAACCAATAGTAGTAAAACCTATCTTGTAATGTTTAACGTACACAGAAAATTGTATCTAAAATGTTATATTTCATGTATTGAACTATGTTCGTCTCTAGTTAAATCTGAAGATACAATTGAAAAAATGGAATTGGAATTTTACTATAAAATATTTCGTTGAATATACAATTTTTGTATTACTAAGAATCGAAACTTTAGCATTGTCAAATTTTAGGCTAGTACTATGCCAACTTGACGAGATTAGTAATTTTCTTCACGTTTGGGTCAAGATCTTGTGAATCTCGAGCCAATTGAATTTTTTTGTCATCCTTACAGAGTAAGTTAGAGATTAGCTATGAAAAAAAATCAAGAAAATCACATTATAAGACAAATCAGCTTCTCACATCATATAAGAGAATCACTTCACAAATAAAAAGTAAAAACTCATTTATTTCATAAATCATAAACTACAAACCCAAATTTGTACCAAAAGAACAGGACAAAATCAATTGAAACGTGACACTAGTCACGGGTTCCAAATTTTTACCTAGTCTTCATCCTTGCCAACATTAATTTCTTCTAATTCCACTACATCCTTTTCCGTTGATCACACCGTTAATTGCTATCTCTACAGGCTTTACTTGAACCCCCCACAGTTTAGCAATCTGGAAATAGAAATTAACAGTTGGGAAATATTAAAATTTAATTTTTTTTTCTTTTTTTATTCTAGAGAGAGAGATTTTAGCAGCAACCCTCTCTCCACATTCTAAGAGTTGCACAAGGAGGCTAAAAAAAAAAAAGAGGGAAAATGGTGCTGCTTAGACCAGCTTTTGGGATGAAGTTGCAGGGCCTCAGCCCGATCGCGGCCTGAAACACTTGAAAAAAGTGTTCACCAAGTCAAAAAGGTGTTCTCTTCTCCTAATTGCTTCGAACATACTATTAAGCGGGCCAAACATTATTAGCAGTGATGTGCTGCTTATCTTGTCCAATATAAATGATTTATTTTTTATTTTCTTGATGGAGAGGTTGGTTGCAATTACCCATCGCTATCGATGCCAATCACTCTAGGGACACTTGGAATATCGACAACTCCATTGTCAATGTTGCAACAAATAGAGAGAACGTGCGGAAAAGCGTTTTGAACCTTGAGAATAACTTGTCACAGAGGGTGTTGGCAGCAATTACTTTGAGAAGCTAAAACCCAATTCTCTCACTGTGTACGACTAGTATGTATTTTCTTACATTATAACATTAAGAAAGGAAAAGAAAATAATTTTTTTTACTATTGTTCATTCTTGTCTAGTAAAGTTGTACCAATTCCATGATCTAAAATCAAAACGACTTATATTAAAGATAGGACCTAAATATACAAAATGAAAGTCTTTACACAAGCCTTTTAATATCATATAATCTCACGTTACGCTTCTTATGTGTACATAAAAAAATAAAAAATGTTGACAATAATCGGTATATATGAGAGCTTATTAGAGACATGGTCCACTGGATGAAAACATTTGAGTCACAATCTTGTCTCTATCCAACATTTTGGGTTCCTTTTTCTTTCTTATTTCGAAGATACCTAGGTGTACTCCCTATGATTATTACTACCTTTTTTGGGTTATTTTCGTTTGTTATCTCAGATATATTAAGATAATGTATGATTTTATTCCAGGATCGCTGAACTTTGGATTCCAGATGGCTGCTGCATGTATGGAGTCATTCTTGATAGGGTCAACTTTGTGTGTCTATAAATTTCAAGTGTTTGTTTAGTTTTAAATTTAATTTGAGACTGATTATTCTATCAAATCAATTTCTAGGTTATTTGTTGTCTTTCGCCTTGCTCGGTATGGATGACTAGATAGCACGTGACAATATTATATTGTTACGTTCTATCTAATACTATGTACTAAATATGCACTTTTGAGTCCATTTGTTTGGGTCCAACATGGGCGGTTTAGATGGCTGCTACATTCATGAAGCAATAGGCACGAACACATAAAATATGTAAAACATACTTTAAGATTCAAACATAGAGCTATAGGACAGTATAGATAACCATTTCACCTAATAGTGAACTATCTACTTGCTTGTATGTGTAATTTTCAACTTCTGAAGTCACTTAATTGAACAACAATAAAGAGAAAGCACCATACTTTAATAAAATTAAACCAAACTTCCTTCCAGCATTATATTTGCAGGGATTCATTTGAGAGAGAAGATTTCAACTCTGTCGTCATGGGTTTTGCTCAACCTTGTGCCTTTTGCCGATATGCTAGAACCTACAAACACTCAAATATCATTAGAAGGGAAGAAAACAGTGTCCACTTTGTATTATACAACAATACTTTCTAATCCAGCCTGCACATGATTTTCCACGTAGCATTAGTTAAATCAACTTCGGATCCGCCTCAAGTTCAGAGATCAAACAACAGAGACGAAAGGGCTTATTTATTTGCCAGAGTCGACAGATCAAATGCTAAAAGAAAATGGGTCATCATATTGATCAACAAAATGTTCATAACTATTACCTTATAACTAGTATCCATCAATTAGATTCACTAATCCAACACAAGGTGGATCCTGATTATTGGCTTTAGGTTTGATCCCTCAATGCCAAAAAAAAAAATCCATAAATGCGAACTAGGACTATATAATCAGCCTATTTTCATGCATTGACAAATGAAGAAACCTTACCAGATTTTGCTGAGTATAATTGGCATGAATTTCCTCCAAGGTCTGATGCTCCTTCAACAAGTGCATTTCATTGTTGTAAGGATTTATAATACTGAATCCCTTCCCGAAGCTTGAGGAGTTTATTGTTGGATGAATATCTTTTATTACTAGCATCTCGATTTCAGTAGCTTCCATGGATGTTCGCATAGCAACATACTGCAAGAGACTCAAAAACCTATTCAGAATTTGAACTTGGGCTCCGTAGAATATGATAAAGTATACGAAGCCAGAAATTCAGGTGGATTTACCTGGCACAAGTGTCTAACAGATGATGTTGAGCTGCAGCAAAGGTAAGGTCGTTGCAAGCTGGGTATTTTCTCTTCGTGCAAAGAAACAAGCAAAAGACTGATTTTTAACTGAAACAACAAGATTATGAGCACTCTTTGGTCAGTGAAACTCAATAGCATAGAGCCGACTCCCTAATTATGATTTTACAAACTTTGATGTTATATTTAAACAGCAAGTCTACTTCGATTCATTCAATAATATCAAGATTTCTACTCTAGAGATATAGTAATATGGAGAAGACTAAATTGTTTAAGCACCAAAGAGTGCTCCTCCTTTCAAACTTTCAAAGAGAGGAGAAATGGGTTATTCACATTGATGGTTAGAGGCAAATTGAAAGCTAAGCAGTGGAAATTCTAAAGATTCCCCTGAGAAAAATAGAGATATCTCCCACGTTACCCATAATATTTGGAAGTACCGACGTAATTTCATAGAGTCGAAATCAAAGGAAAATAAAAAATGACCGTTTTTCTTCTTTCCGTTGACTCTTTCCCTCCTTATATTTGGAGCGAAATTAAGCATGCTAAGTAAATCATATGGAAAGAATTTGAAAGATCACAAGCGAGGATACTAAGAAGTATTACCACCTCATCATTTTCATCTGAACGTTGGAGACAGTCAATTAGCTTTGGGAGTCGGTTACTCCTAGAAAGCTTGCTACTGGCCCCATTCAGACCACCATGACGGGTGTTACTACGCATGCCACCTTTCCCCCAACCAAGAATTTCGGAGCTGCCAACAAGGCCAGCTGTTGCACCCAGTAATTCTCTGTTTACCTCTGAATCATTTTCACCACAGCTTGCATCAGCATTGGCTACAGATGAAGGCTGAGAACCTCTACTTCCTCTCGATCTTTTGTATCTTTTCGGTTTGACTTCTGTAAAATGCTGATCAGCAGAAGATGAGTCTTTTCCACTATCTTGCCCATCAGAACCTTCCTCCTCATCAGATCCTTGGTGTTCAACAACTCGATGGCTTCTCCGAGCCCTCAAATTTCGATATGTGCCCTGTCTCCTAACAAATGCCGCTGCTGTGGCTCTGGCTGATGTCCGTTTCCTTCCTAGTGCTTCTGACTGTCGTTGAAAAGTCTGGGCAATTGAGGCTTGGATCTGTAGAAAACTCCAGGAGCAAAAAAGAAATATTAAGCAGGTGGAATTTGATTGTTTGAAACTTAAAGCTAGAAGATTCACGAAATTCCTAACTTCATAAATCAAACAACCAAAGAAATGCACTGCTAACAGGAGATATTTTAGGAGTCTTCGTTCCAACATTGACGAGGTATCTGACATGTTCCTAACAGCCAAAAAAATGGAACTGGGAGAATTTGCAGGAAAAAGTTTTTGAGTAAATGAGGAACGATAGATTTCCACATTATTTATAGCACACTAAGAATCATAAGTCGCATATGTATGAGCAATGAAATCTAAGATTAATCATGATATTAGTCACCTGCTTATTGCGAGTCTTCTCCTCTTCATGGAAAGCAAATTCCTACAACAGCGATTAGACAAGTGTTTCAATCGAAGCAAATTGAATCAAATATTGCCCAAAAGAACGGCTACTGTTGCTCCAATAATACCTCTTCCTCATACTTATCAATGTCTGGATATAGAGCAGCAATGAGGGCATCATAGTTTGGATCATCTCTCAAAGAGCGGCGACTAGCACAGTGTGTGCGGCAAGCAGGGCACTCGTTGTTCCTGCATAGAACTCAACACATACAGTAAATGGCAAGAACATATTGACATTCAATAAAACAAAAAAGAAGCACAAGACAGTACCCAAGCCGCATAGATTTGTCTATGCATTCTCTGCAGAAACGATGCAAGCATTCCATGACTGTTCTTGTCTTCCTAATAATACCTGACTAAACAGTATCACATCTTCAGAACTAATTTGACCCAAAATGGAAGGCAAGTTATAACCTAGAGGAACTTAATTTCTTCACCTATACCCACATCCAAATGGTGGAAAAATACACTTTCTGCACAATAACACAATAGGCAATAATGAGATGCAAGTCTATTATTTTATTCCAGACTCCAATAAACTGATTCAGTGTTGCACTAGTTATAAAGATAATTTTTTCTCAAGCAAAAGAAGTCTCTAGGTAGGAGTCTCTCTCTTCAAGCTTACTAATAAGAATAGATAATGGAATTACTAGCTTGCAAAACATTGGTACAAGAACTAACATATTTCGATTGCATACAGAGCCCCCTTGAGTCAATACAAGTTATAAGTCCTACCCTCCCCCTCCTCATTTTCAGTAAATTTAGATATACGTTTTAGCTGAAACTAAAAAAGAATAAAGTCGAGTGTTGTTTTCTTCTGGACTTTCTTCTTCTTTGCTCTTTCCTTTTTATTTTCTGTTCATCTATTCCATCCTATGTTCAACTTACCTATCCAAATTCCTGAATGACTGAACCAAATCTCTTGCAGGTCTCCAGCCATCTATAGCTTGAGTCAAAACAAGAATTCATTTTGACCAATCATTTAGTTTCCTCTGTTTATTGCGGGGCTATACATCCATTTTACTTTACATAACATCCATTTAGACAACTCCTTTCAAAGACCAGAAAACAAAGTTTAGTGATCTTAAAAAGATAAAGGACTATCTTCATAGGAGTTAAATTAGGGTGAGTACATAATGTATGGAATTTGAGGCCAATTATAATCTAGTCATTAGTTGAGAAGTGAAGTTTNTTAAATTAGGGTGAGTACATAATGTATGGAATTTGAGGCCAATTATAATCTAGTCATTAGTTGAGAAGTGAAGTTTGTATCTAGTAGCTACCATGTGAACAACTTTGATGAAAGCCAATTCATGACCACAAAGGAACAATGTACATAGTCATGCAAAAAGCTTCAGCAATACTAGTTTTAATATTTATGACAACCTTTGAACTATTTCAAT
>CAIGRN010028722.1:6923-25199 GCA_903798345.1 Fraxinus anomala
TTTTTTTTTTTTTCCTTCTCCACATTTCTTCTTTGTACTTGTTATTTCTTCTACTCAAACCCTCCTCTTCCCTGTTCCAAGTTTCTTAAAATTTTCCCAAATCACTTATTTAATGTTGGGGATTGCCACCTCTACCCTCTCTCGGAACCTAGGTAATTTGTGGCCTATGTGGTACGTAATCATTATACATTTATTTCCCAATGTAGTAAATATGGTTTTATGCCTAAAATTTTATTCCAAGTGGGTAAATTGTTGATTTTTATCGCTTGGATCTTGAGCATTTCTTGATTTTGGTTGAAATTGATAGTTATTTATTATGTCAACACTTCAACCTATTGACGTAATGGTTTGAGATCATCACGTCTATTCACCTCTTCTAACACCGCATCAAGAACTATGTTGTCTTCTGGGCAGCATGCTGAAGGAACGAACACAACTCTTACACAAATTGACATAGCAGCATAACCTTATAGAAAAAAAAAATAAAGCTCACTTGAAAACTCAAACCTGTTGATTTGCTTAAGAATGCCAAGAACGAGAGAATATTTAGAGAAACTTCTCAGCACTTTTTTTATTATAATTAAATTCCACTAACTGTCATTAAGGTTTGCCACCTATATTTAAAGCAATAATTAAAATATGAATAACGATTAAAGTCTAGATTACAACTCTAGATAATGTCGAAATTTAAAGATAATGACAAAATTAAAATCCTTAATATTTACAATTAATCCGCAAAAAATGGAAATTAAATTTCATATATATTAAATAAAGAAAAATAATACAAAACTGAAAAATACATTTTCGGATCCATGAACGATGGAATTTGGCCGAAAAAGTTTGAATGTTGAGGCTTATTGGCCGTTTCCACTCAAAATTAATCTAAACCTTGAAAATGGAACCTCAAAAAAAATATTTCTTTTGATGCTGGTCCCATTGTTCCATGACATCTTCTTCTTTCTGTAATGCATCACTTGGTCGAGTGGATCCGTTGAAGGATTAACATTTTATCATCTTTATTTATTTATTTGGAATTTGGAATTTTTTGCTTATGACAAAAATTTAGAGTAAGTAGATATTATGGGAACATTAAAAAGTTCAATCAGTTCTAGAAAGACTTACATGGATTCGGTAAGATTTACATTCTAGAATAGCGAGTTTTGATAATTAAATTAAAAGTAAGTTTAGTTTATTTTAATCACAACTAAAAAAGTGTTTCATAGACCGCAATGGTTTCAAGTTTGACTAAAAATGGTTAGGAAATAATCTTAACAAACGCGCAGCGAAAACAATGAAATGGAAAAATAAAAAAAATGAGCCACAAAGAGAAAAACTAAATTAAAAGTTATTTAGCAAACCACCAATAATCATAGGAGAAGAAGATTTTATTTGCTAAGAAACCTTCATAGTAGAATGTTTCCTTCACTTTCTCAACTTATCCCTACACAAAATTAGAACTCTCTACGTCTGATGCAAATATGTGTGTACCTATTTTTTGTAATTTTTATTTTTTTTCTCTACATTTTATATCACACACTAGCAGCCGAATCCACTTGTCTTTGCTTTGTATTATATTCTGCATATTGATCAATATATCTAGCATACAAGCCCTCAGATTGTTCGATTGCGGAATAAGAATTACTTGAAAATTAAATTTTATTTAATTCAAGAAACAAGATTGTCTAGATTTTCAAGTACAATATATTATATCAAGAATAAAAGGTTCAAATTTTTACCTAAATTCATTAGTTAATTCTTGAATCAAATCTGAATCACAAACTTACAGCTTTTTGGATCACGGGCTTCCATCTTTTCATTCATTGAATTTGATGCTCCAAACCTCCAAACCTTCTATAGTATTCTTCAAAATCAAGGTTGCACTAGTCGTTGAGCACATTCTTTTAATTAAATAAAAAAAAACTATTTATTAAACTAGATAAATGAATAAAGTTAGAAAATATATTTTTCTCTTTTTTCTCTTTCCAAATTTGAATGCTAAGGAATAATTATTGTATTATGTATCGAAGGATTTCTAGTTTCCATCTAGTCTCTATTTATAGAGATAAATAGATTCCTATCTATGTACAAGAAGGATTCCAAATAAAGTCCAAATAGGAGTCTTAATTAAAGTACGAATTTTAATTAAATTCCGAATCTAATTAGTTTACATTTAATTACAGTGCAGTCCTAGAACTTCATAAAATTAAAATTAAGTTCAAAAGTTTACAGTAATTGTATTTAATCTCAAAACATTTAAAATAATTGTAATTAAGTCTTTATAGAGCTGCCATGAGGACCTGATCGGACATATATGATCTAAGCTCCGAAATTAGATATTGATTAGTCGACCTTAGATCACCCAATCTAATAATTAGTCTTTATTTTTTTAACTAAAGGCAAACTACTGCACTCTTAGAATATAAGACCGCAGAAACAAATAAATCTATAATACTTTCTTCTAAACTCGATATATGTAATTTATCCCCATCCGAGATTTGATAATTAGTAACAAGCATAAATAATCATTTTGCCACTCTAATTATTCTTTCGAACTTAAGTACCATTTTCTTCAATATTCCTATGAACTAATTAGAGATGTTGAAGTTTAGCCATCGCTAAACACCGAGATAAGATTTTACTATCCAACAAAAAATGTTTAAATGGTTACTCTACCCATTTTTTAAGGCAACGATTCTCCATACAAATTCATGTTCTCTACTTTAATTGTTCTCATAACCCAATCAAGGGAATTGTTCTCTACTTTAATTCATGTTCTCACTTATTGGTGAATCAAAGAACTATTAAAGTCATGAAAAGATATAGAATTTAATTCTCCATATGATCATGCTATAGAATTAGACTCGACATGTGGTCCGTTCAACACACTCCAAATGTACTAGTATCACCTTGAACTATTTTTACAATAAAGACAAATCGTAAACCCGAATAGTGAATTGATCAATACTACAACCTTCCAGTATAAGGCGTCAACCCTTATACATTGATTGTGAAAAAAATATTTATGATCAAAACATTAGTTGTCTCATGCGGTACTTCTCAATGCAGGTACCCAATTTATTTATCGCAAGTCATCATAGGCAATTTAATTCGCATGCCCAATAGTAAATATATAAAATTAAAATTTATCTATTAGAAAATAACATTTTATCAAATTAAAATATACTATATGGGTATATAGTCCAACAAATCTCCCATTTGCCCTAGATTATATGTGTCATGACTTGCAACCTCATATCTTGCAGATGCCCATGAAAACTTCAGCCAACGAGCTCTTAGTAAATGAGTATGCGAGTTTATCCCCAATAGCAGTCTTACTGATGATCACATTTCCTCTACTTTACTCGTTCTCTCCTGCAATTATTTTTCATGCTTTTTGTTTATAACAAAAGAGGGAAAATATATAAGATGATATGAATGCTTGACTTGTATAAAATAGGGGGAATGCATATATAAAAGAAAGGGGGAATGTACGAACCAATTGTACGAACCCCAATTGAGGTACCTAAAGTTTTTATCAACTTGTTGCAACTCATCTTTTATTTGTCCTAATAAAAAATGGGGAAATTGCTGACATATGGTAGATCTCATGTTTTGATTATAACAAACAAATGAGTTTTTATCTCTAACAATTGAATTCAAGTCTTCATAGCTATTGTTGCAAAGTTGATCAATTGGAGACAAAAAGACCACTATCAAATGACTCCAAATTCATGATTTAAGAAAATCGAGATGGAAGCTGAGCATTCACGTCAAATTGATCAAAGATAAGAACAAATTAAGTATTCACTTCAAATCGAGTATTCGTTGAAGATATTAGACTTAGATGCTTTGGATTCATATGTAAAGGTAAAATGCTTTAATCCTTAGTAATAAATCACTATAAGCTCAAAAGATGAATAAACATGCATTAGAAAAATTACTTCAAAAGATAAGTATTTCAACTTGATAATTTAACTTTTTACAAGTATCACTTACCTTGAAAAAGCAAGTGATTGTCTTTCAAAAGTCTATACTTTTCATAACAATCAAGAAAGAAAAATTTGGGAAAAAATTGTCCAAGCGGACGCGCCCAGTTCACCAAACGGTCAAATTTTTAACTGTTCTGAATTCTAACGCAAAACTGCTAGTTTGGCTGTCTGGTTCAGTATGCGGAAGATGAACCGTCTGGTTGGTTAGAAATTTTGGCATTTTAACTGCTATAAAGACCATTTCACTTTACATTCAATACAACACTTAAGTGAGATATTCTTGAGCAAAACTATATTGATCTTACATCTTATTTATTTTTGTCAAATCATTTATTTTGAAAAACCTTTGATAGAATTAACTTTTGAAAATCATTCTACTCATCAAAGTTTTCTCACCTAATACTTGAGCTTCATTCATTACTGTTTATTGAAGTGTTTTCCCTCTTGGTACTTAATTTGATCATATCATTTATCAAGAAAGAAGTTTCAAAATGTAAAATCAATTTCCTTTAAATTTGTGGGTCGTGTTGAAGTCTTGTAGAGCTCAACATTGTATAAGGATCAGTGTTCTTGGTTTGTAAGTCACCGAATGCATTGTAAAGGATTGGATTGCACCATAAGTTAATCAATATAGTGAAAAGGCCTTGCTCGTGCCGGAGAGTTTGGTAACGGAGGACGTAAATCTTTGGATCTAACCTTCACAATTATATCGTTTACATCATCTCTCCCTTTTACTTATAACATTTATATTTGCACTTATTATTTGAATTTATCTATTTAGTCTTTATTTACTTGAATTTATATTAATGCTTCAAAAAAATTTAATAAGTAATTCACCCTCCTCTTGGTTAGCCACTCTAAGGCTATCACTCATGAGGAGGGAAAAAATTACATGGAGTGCAATTTAGGAAAATAGAAAAACAACACTTTGAGATGCACCGCCTGATCCCGTCGATCTAGATCTGATCAAATCCAAATGCCTCCAATATAGAATAAAGGAATCCCTAGTCCATGCAATCATTTGCTTTAGCCATGTCTAGTTTCAGGATAGTATTACCCCCTCGCACTCTAGCATCCAAAGTGTAGAGAAGCTCCTGAGCTAATAAAACATTGTCCCCAACCAGGAGGCCAAGGACGAAGCCACTCTGTGGAGGAGAGCTAATGCGCAGTAACAATGTACTCAATTGAGTGTTCGAAAGCTTAGTAATAAGCTTATTGAACATTGTATATAAACTAATAGGTCTGAAAGTCCGTCCATCTACAAGCACCGTCCCTCTTAGGTAGCAATACAATAGTAGTAGCAACAAAACCCCGTAGAAGATGGCTGCCATCAAAGAAGTCTAAGAATGCCCTGTATATGTCGTCCTAAATAATGTCACATCAATGCTGGAAAATAGGGATGAGAACCATTCGGGCTAGCAACAGTGTTAGCTTCTATACTAAAAACCGCTTTCCTTACATCATGAATCAAAGGGGGACAGTTTAGTGCCAAATTATCATCCTCTGACAAAAGCATGGGGATGATATCCGAGTGAATGGGATTCAAAGGCTGTGTAGGAGCAGATAGAAGATCGTGATATAATGAAATAGTTAAAGTCTAAATGTTAGCCGGAGTAGCTTAGACTTCCCCTGCCTGAATCTGATGGTCCTGATATGTGATTTGATCCGGCGTCTCTTAACCATTGCATGAAAATATCGAGTATTGTGATCTCCCTCACATACTTAAGTGAACCGGCCTTTTGATTCCAAAAACCCTCCTCATTAGATCAACTATGGTTCAAAACTGTCTGAGCATGATGTAGTAAGTCACGATGCTTCGGTGTAAGGTCACTATAATATACTATCTCTGCCTTATCAACACTATCCTCAGCATCCCTCATCCGCTGAAAAATATCGCTGAACACATGTCGATTCTACCAATGCAGTCCCTGTTTCAGCCTGTAGAACTTCTCCCAGAGAGTAATCATCCTCATAAGATGAGTAGGAAGTGACCACTTCTGAGAGACAAATGCTAAAAAATCATGATGCTTTGTCCAAATGACGTTTTGGGACATAACGAGATAAGTGTTGTTTACGTACGAACAGTAACGACATCAATATCGTTACGATGTATTTTGGACAGGAATGACATCGTCGTCGAAACTTTTCTGCCAAAACGAACCTAATATCGTTATGTGAATTCAACTATTGTTTCGGGTTCTGATCGACTCAAAGCATCGTTATTGGGTGCTAACATCACTCCTAAGCAAGTTCATCAATTCGGCTCAGGGAAGAATCCCGTATCGACCACTTTCGAAGTTCAAGAGTTGTCCACTGCCTTCAAAAGTTTGTAAATGGGTCATCCAATTGCAAGCATGTCCTCATACTTTCTTCAATGTGGCGATTTGGTCTCTATTAAACTTTCATTAATCATTCTTTTGGGCATAACGACATCAATATCATTATTTTTATTTGGAAGGACTTTAATTTGGTTATGTGAAGCAATAATCTTTTATTATAACGAGTTCAATGTCATTAATTTTTCATAACAGCATTAATGTTTTTACGTCAGATTTACATATGATACAAATGGGCATATGACATCAATATCTTTACTTTAATTTGGAGCGATTTCAATTTTTATATGTGAACCGGTAAATTTTTATTACAATGGTTCAATATCATTATTTTTGTTATAACGTCATCAATGTCGCTAAGTTAGATTGTTACATGTGATACAAATCATTTTATAATCATTCAATGTCGTTATTATTATCTAGAACGACTTCAATAATGTTATGTGAAGCAATGAATTTTTTATCATAACGGGGTTCAATGTGATATTTTTTGTCACAATGACTTCAATGTGTTACCAATTGATACATGCGACAATGTTGTTACGGAGTTGCACAACAATATGCTATTATTGATTTATATGAAATGAAGATTCAATGTGTAAATATGTCAAACTTGTCCATACCTGCTTTCTTGTAAACATTTTAAATCACCCACATTACTTTGACTTCAATACTTCATTGCAACCAATATCATTTACAGAATTAAGACAAAACAAGATTAAAAAATCATAGAGTCAATTAGCTACATGATTAATTGTTAATATGAATGTGCTATAAACATCAAAATCACAAGTGATGGTCTAAGGCTCAAAGTGTCATGCTAACAACTTCGCAGCCCATTTTTTTCCTCCACATTGGTATACAATCTAGGCCAATTGCGTTTACATCCATCTTTGCTTGTAGAAATTCTATGTACTTCAATGGCAAAATGGAGTGAAGATGAAATATACACAATCCACAAAACCATTGCCACCCATAGAGAGACACAAATAAGACCAAACATATTAGATACAATATGAGTGCAATGTTAACTCTTGTTTGCAAAGCTTGCGCGCTTTCAAGAGAATTGAAACTATTGTAATTTGAAGTATATCATAAGCTTCCTGAGAAAACTAATTATAGCCCAATTTCTTGGTAAACATCATCAATGAATCTAGCATTATTCGCGTGTCCTTTTCTTTGAACTACAGCCAAACTACCTGCAATATAAAATTATCCAGTTATACGTATTGTCCTTTCATAGTTTGTTTATCTGCAAACAAAACTTACTATTTTAGATAGTGTTTGGGCTTAATTAATTTAACACAAGTTCCTAAAGGTCTTGGATGAACAAATTCCTTGAGGCTCATATTGAGCTCTTCACACAATTAAATTTAATTTGCTGCCTTTGTTAACTTTGCTAAAATCAAATTAATTTTTTTCTTCAACTCAATTTTTAGAATCCTGGGTACCAAAAATTATTTATAAATTTGCTAAATCTCCCCCCTCTCTTGGCATTCTATATGTGAATGTCATCAATCACGAAACATAATATAAACACATGGCAAAAAATCTAAACCCATCAAAAAAAAAAAGGATTTCAAGAAATCAAAAACGAGTTTATTAAATGATTGAACACTGAATTTTATCAATGGTTACCACTTGCTCATTGAACTAATCCAAAATTTTCCCATCAGTCATTAGAGTCATACTGTTTGTACATCTAGATAAAATGTGACAGATGAGTAAATGATGTGGCTAATGGAATTCGTGAATTCTTTCCATGTAAGCAAAAATTATTGTTTGATAAATAAGCCAAAAGCATGTAGTTTGAAATCAGGCTTCTCCAATTAGAGAAAAATAAAAAGTTCCATGATGAAATTGGTACATTGATCTCTTTCTTCCCCCAGAAACCTTCGTTCCCAAATTTTAGGGTTCCTTCACAAAGTACTTCAATTGTCAAGCAATAATCCATTCTCCTCCATTAGATGGCAAAATTGGAAGTTGGATTCTTCTTCCCAAGCAGACACTTACTACAATCCATTATCTTTATCTTCTCATACTTGTTTCTACTTAGTGTAATGCTGCACCCACTAAAGGAATCTCCACAAGGGGCTTTTTTTAAGCAGAATCAAAGAATAACACAAAGACAAAGGCTATTTTCCATCTTCATTCTTTGTATGCCATGTTTGAAACCTCTTTGTGGATTTTATTTTTGTCTTCATTCTCTGTATGCCGATTGAAGAAATCAGTTTGTAGAGCAACCCCAAGATTTGGGGTGATTTTGGGAGAAAGGGAATGTTAGAATTTTATTAAAACTTTAAATCTCAAGAACTTGAAAACTCTTTCCATATTACCAAGATCCTCCAATCAAACCACCATTATAAAGTGCAGAACATACCCTGATTCATTGAAAATAATTCTTTAATATCGGATCTTGATTTTGGATCTTGAATCTTAAAGATCAATTGCAATCTCTTGAGCTTGACTTTTTAATCTTTATTACTTGTTTCTTGATTGTGGCTTCTTGCTCTATAATTTTGATTACTTCAATTCATTTTCTTGATTGTTGATTGCGGGTTCAAGATCTTCCTCTTTAATATGTATTCTTTTGTTATTCTTGTAGTGATGGGATGATACAAAGAATGAGAATCACATACAAATTGGGGACCATAGTTTACATATGTATTTTTGCCCATTATGAAATACAACCCTAATGGATCTGGTCTCTACGCGTATTTAGGCTCCTACTTTAATTAGATTCCCAAAGCCCATAAATTTAATTATTTTTTAGATCACTTTAAATGAGCTTAACTTTAAGATAGCGTTTAATACAAACTTAATTACATATGTAGGCCCACATGACATATTAAAACCCAACAATCTCCCACTTGGGCTACATATGTTACCTTATAGATGTGCATGACATCAAAACTTTTTCTATCATAAACAAAAGCATCTTCAAACAACCTCGTTGATTGATTGTCAATGAAATATAAAAAGGGTCCTCGTTATAAATATCATAACTAAACCCATCAATGGTCACATATATCAGCACAATCAAATGATATAGATAAAGTGTGGATGTGTAGCATGAAAATTACATGTATTACTATCCAAATATGTTTATTTTCAACTGCTCCTACCTTATTTTTTTAATGAGGTCAAACCATGAGATTTAATCAGAGTGAAACTCAATACTTTATTTTTTAAAATAACCTTAATATCTATAAGTATAAAATGTTTCTAAATTAGACAACAATCAATCACGACTCCCATTAAACTGCCACATCATCACCCATATGAGAAGTGTGCTCATGAAAGACTCTAAATGGTAGACATTTAATAAGTGAATCCACAATCATGGAGTTTGTCCTAATTTACTCTATAGAAACTTTACCACTCTAAATTCTTTCCTTAACAACTAGAAACTTGATATCGATAAACTTTGACATCGTCAAGCTCTTGTTGGAATACTCACATAATAATTTAAGTGGTCTTTCACATCCATTGAAAATGTGTAGCCTAGTGACAAAACTCTGCACTCTTATTTCATGATCAGAATCACAATACCAATGATCTCAATTTGATCTGATTTCTTGTATGTGATCATGTAATCCTTAGTTCTTTATAGATACCTACTAACCCGCTGGCTGTTTTCCAAATATCAATCCTCGAGTTACTTAAGTATCTTTTCCGTATTTCGACAATGAATACTATATTCGGATGTGTGCACAAAGTTAAACATACATTGAACTCCCAACTGCTGAAGCACAGAAAATTTTCTATATTGATTGAGACTAAACTTATATTCATTCATCTCAAATCTCATAAGAACCTTATCGATATAACTCTTTTGTAATAATTCAAAAGTATTCCGAGATTGATCATGATGTATCCTTAACACAAAAGAGGCATACGAAGATCTTTCATTTTAAAATTTCATGTCAAAAATCTCCTAATTTCGTGCAATAAGCCTATATCATTGTAGGTAAACAGTATGTCATCAACATACAATATCGAAAAAAATATGTCTACTTCCATTAAACTTGTGATATACATAACCATCAACTGCATATATCTCAAAACCAAATGAGATAATTATTTAATAAAATTTGTGATACTATTGATGGGAAGCATACTTAAGCCGATAGATGTATTTCTTTAATTTATAAATCATTTGATGTAGCTCAATATCAAAATGTCTCACAAGTGCCATAATAGTCCTAAAATAATAATATTTCGTAGAAATTGGAGAAAAAATCTCTTTAAAGTCAATGCCTTCCTTTTGAGTAAAGCCATTTGCAACAAGATAAGCTTTATATCTCTCCATATCACCATTCGAATCCCTTTTAATTTTAAATATCCATTTACAACCAATAAGCATCCCACCTTCAAGCAATGGGATGAGTTCTCAAATGTTGTTATCTTTCATATACTTATCTCTTTATTCATGACATCAATCCATTCTTGAGAATCATTCCTTTGCATTGATAAAAGTAGATTGAATCTTCTTCCACTAATCCAATGCTATCCTTATTTTCTTGGAGAAAGACTACAAAGTCATCCGAAATTTCCTTCCTCCTTTCTCTAGTGAATTTCCTTAATGACATTTGTTCTTGAGGCTATCTAGTTTGTTCGGAACAATCTCTCGATTGTGTATAGGGGGTTTTGTAATATTGTTTTGATCCAAAATTACTTCTTGAACAAAATCTAGAGCAAGAGTTTGTCTCTGGTCCTGTTCATTATCAGTTACAACAGAAGAGATATATACATATTTTTTCTCAAATACAAAATTCTTAACCTTAAAACCTTGTCTCTCCCCGTAAACTCCACATCCTCAAAGAATCGGACATTTCCTATTTCAAAAATTGACCTGATAGTGGGATCTTAAATTTCTGTAACCCCTTAACCTCTTAGAATATCAAATAAAACAACAACATGCGATTTTAGAGTCCAGTTTCCTTTTATTTGGCCTATAATGCCTTGCCGTAATTGGACAACCTAAATGTGAAATTATTTCAAACCAGGCATCTTGCCTATCCAACTGCAATCTTTAGTACTCTCTTAAGCTACCATTGCTGTTGCTCTATATATCACTTCTGCAGTTGACAATGATACAGTCGGTTGCCTCTTACTACAACATGATACTGCAACTAACCCAAGATTGAACTCATATCTAGTTGTCGATCTTTGTGTGTCTCAACATCTAGCATAGTCCGCATCACAATAGCCCCCGACCTTACAATCTCTGTTTTTCTTATAAAAAAAGCCCATAATCGATTGTTCCTTTACATACCTTAAGATTGTCTTACCACTTGAAGGTGTGGCTTTTTCGGCTTTTCCATAAAACGGCTTACTTTTCCATAAGATTGATGAATAGGTTGGAGTTTCCTAGTGCTACCAAGTATCCACTTTGAACTAAGTAATCGGCTATCTTACCGTACCATACTTGTGGTGCTTGCTAATCCATAGAGAGCTTTCTTAAGGTTGCAAACGTATCCTAGCTTTTCTTTATTCTTGAATCCCTTTTGTTGCTCCATGTATATGTCTCAATCAAGTTCTCCATGGAAAAATGCATTTTTCTTGTCCATTTGCCATAGTTTCCAGGATTTGCTTGTTGCTAAAACTATAAGTGAATTACTGCAGTAATCTTTGCCACTGGACTAAAAGCCTCATCGTAGTCTAGTCCATATTGCTATGAGCTAATGAGCTACTACACGAGCTTTGTATCTTTCTATTGATCCATCTGGACGTTTTTTTACTTTGAATACCCACTTCCAGGATATAAGCTTTACTCCATTAAGCCTTGGCATCAAATCCCAAGTCTCATATTACTTTAGAGACATAAACTCTTCTTCCATTGCCTTTACCCATTCCTTTTGTTGGATTGTTTCTTCGAAAGTCTCTGGCTCTTTGACACTCTCATCTTCTTCTACTGCTACGTTAGTACACTTGGGGTTTGGTTTTCTCTATCTAGTTGATTTTCTCAACTGTGCTTGTGGGCTTGTTCTTACCTCACCCTCCTCTTGTTGATTCAACCTTATCACTTTTGGTGGTCTGATGCACCCCATCTACCAAGGATTTTGTATTGTGTCAGTGGACTCTTTCTCGTCACTTATTTCTTATGTATTTTTTGTTTCCTCGGGACTTCATTGTGCTTCTGTGATCTCCTCTTACAATTTGTCGTCTATTTCCTTTGAATCTAGCAGTTCCATCATCTACGGTGTCCACCATGAAGATGCTTCGTCAAACACCACGTTCCTTGATGTGTACCAACGATCAGTTGTAGGGTTCCAGTATTTTAATCATTTCTTTTGGCTGTCATATCCGACAAATATACACTTGATTTCCTTTTTTATTAAACTTTCTCCCTAAGTGATCAAGCACAAACACATAACAAGCACAGCCAAAGACTCGAAAATGACTAACCACTGGTTTAATTTTCCATAATTTTTCATATGGTGACATGAACCCTAGCTTTATTGTGGTAGCATGTTGGTCACATATGCTACTGTCCTCATGCACTCTGCCCAAAACCTTTATGACACATTTTTTCGTGTGTAGCTCACCACTTCACATTTTTCCAAGGTGATTGATTCTTTCTTTCTACTACATCATTTTGTTGTGGCGTGTTTGGACATTTCAATTGTGTATCTTATGTTCTCTTAAGTACTGGGAGAATTATTCTGATGTATACTCTCTCCCATTATCCACGCGTAGGCAACGAATCTTATTTTCGACTTCTCCTTCTACTTTTCTTTAAATTCCTTAAACTTTATAAATGTCTAAGAATTTTCTTTTATAAAGAAAACCTAGATGTACCTTGAGAAGTCATCGATGAAGCATTCCTCAATTTGATGGTTTGTTAACAGGTCCAAACACATCACAATGTATCATCGCCAATAGTTGCTTTGCTCTATAACTCGATTTCAGATACGTTAATTGATATGTTTTAAATATTGACAACTAGCACATACCATGTCATCTCTGATCTCGAGTCGAAAAGACCATTGAGCATTGACTTTATCATCATCTTTAGCTTATGATAACTCACATGCCCTAGTGTCACGGACCGCAGCTTTACTTAAGCCCCCTGACCCAATTGCAGCAGCAGTTTACCTAACTTCGATCGCACATTGTAAATATTAGTTCAGTTTGAGTTGTAATTTCCATTCCATTGTAATAGTTATTTTTCAATTGTAACATAGCTCAGATATTAGTAAACGTTTAGTATGATTTTTCGACATTTAAGCGTCTACTCCTATCACTTAGGTTTTTATTCCGAATGCTATTATAGGGGGTATTAGTATTTCAAACAATCTTTCAAGCTTTCTAGTGTTAGCCCCCTGTACTAGCCAATTGTAATTTCTAACTTTCAAACAATCAATGATTAAGTTACTTTCAATTATGTTTCAAGCTTTCCACAATTTGTAATCAAATTTTCTTTGTCTCGAAACGACCGAGAAAAAGCGGAAGGTAGTCTAGTGGAGCAGATTATTGCAACACAGTGTCCCTTTCTATGCTAAGAAGAAAGGCACCCCGTGAAAGTTAGTACAAAGCTGCAACTCAAGACCCTCGATAAGAAAACTCTTTCATCCCGAGAAAAGGCGGAAGGTAGTCTAGCGGAGCAGACTACTGCCGCACGGTGTCCCTTTCTGTGCTAAGAAGAAAGGCACCCCGTGAAAGTTGGTATCAGAGCTGCGGCTCAAGACCCTCGATAAGAAAGTTATGAATCCAATTGAACCGAACACCATGGAGATGGTAGATCCTCAAAAGAGGAATACAAGACAGCGCGTGGATGCACTTCAGGTGACAACTACTAGGTTGTGCTTTATCATGAAGGCCTCAAGGAAAAGGTCGAGGTGGCAGAAAATGAAATTCGTGAATTACACATCCAAAGCGACCTGTGTTGCTAAAGCTATACTGGACCATCGTACTACTCAAGCTTCTAGTAAATATCATCGAGAGTACTTGGTCAAATGGAGCGAATGTAGCAACGAGGAGAATAATTGGGAAAGAGGAAAAGACCTTAGAGCCTTCAACCCATTAATTGAAGCATACCTTCATCGATGGCTCCGAGCACGTCGCCAAGACAAATGTGGGACAATGTCATGGACCGCAGCTTTACTTAAGCCCCCTGACCTAATTGCAGCCGTAGTTTGCCCAACTTCGACCGCACATTGTAAATATTACTTCAGCTTTATTGTAATTTCCATTCCATTGTAATATTTATTTCAATTGTAAAATAACTCTGATATTAGTAAACGCTTAGTATGATTTTTCGGCATTTAAACGTCTACTCCTATCATTTAAGTTTTTTGTTCCGAATGCTATTATAGGGGGTATTAGTTTTTCAAACAATGTTTCAAACTTTCTAGTGTTCGCCCCCTGCATTAGCCAATTCTAATTTTCTGCTTTCAACAATTGTAATTTATAACTTTCAAGCAATCAATGATCAAGTTACTTTCAATTGTATTTCAAGCTTTCTACAATTTGTAATCAAATGTTTTTTCATCCCGAAACGATCGAGAAAATGCGGAAGGTAGTCTAGCAGAGCAGACTACTACCGCACAGTGTCCCTTTCTGTGCTAAGAGGAAAGGCACCTCCGTGAAACCTAGTCTTGCATGCCATAAATCTGTTGTCTTGTTCTTTCAAGTCTTATCTACATATGCAGATTCTGCTGACATTACTTAAATGGACTCTAATCTCCATCCTCCATTATTTATGTACCGAAAATTTTTGATATTTTAATACACCTTGACATCTTTCAATCCAAATAAAACATAGTTAACTAATGACGTTAAATGTGCCACAGATAGGAGATTTTTCTTCATTCTTGGCACGTGATAGACATCTTCCAACTGTATTTGACTAGGACTAAAATGAGGTGTCATAACTGTTTTACCAATGTACTCCATTGTATTTTATAGCATCTCTTTATCGCCTGTCAGGTGGTTGGAATATCCAGAGTCAACAATCCAATTATTTACATAGTTTATTCATCCAGGGAGCATCACCACTAGTGTTGATTCTTCCCCAGAGCCTTTACTACATTCCTCTCCTTGGAACTCTGTTAGTGCGAATGATGCTACAGCATCCTGCTCTTCTTTACAATTGTATTTTTTTCATTCATTGGAAGATGCCATATTACCTTATGTTGGTCTTTTCTCGAATCACAGTCTTTGACATAGGCATATGTGAAATACAAAACATGAGCCATTAGTTTGTTGAAATCCCTTGGATGGCCGACCTCTCTTGTAGCGACTTCGTTTGGCTCCCTTTGTCACTAAACCTTCTTCATGTTTACTTTCTTTTAATTCTTTATTATTTTGTTGAAGGGGTTGACCTCTTATTTTATAACTATGTAGTGCATCTTTTTCTTTCTTTATTGTGACTCCTAACATTTGCTTGGTCAACACTTCTTGGTTGACCAACAAATTTTGAGGTTGACCAATGATGGTTACTCTGGTAAACCTTATATCATGGCAATGAAACCTGTAAATTCAGGTCTCAATCCGTGTATGATTATTCTTCTCATTCTAGATTCCAAACTTTTACTTGAAGAATCTAATTCTGAAATTTCACGACAAAGAGATTTGACTTCGTTAAAATATTGACTTAGAGTCATTTCTCCTTGATAGAGAGAAGTTCATTCTTCAGAAGTTGTAACCTCAATTCAATTTTCTTCAAGAACAGTACAACCAAAGTGTCACGTGCTTCATTTGGTGTGTTCTTATCCTTTATGTGCTCCAACAATTCTTCCTCGATGGTTGTCTTTATAACTAACATGGCTTTGCCCACTTTGATTCTCCATTTTTCAGAGCCATGGCTTCTTCTGACGACGTCACGTCACTTCCACCAACTACCTCCCACGGGTTTTTCCCTTGAAGATACGGCTTCATGTAAGTTTGTCATGTTGTGTAGTTCTAATTATTGAGCTTCTTTGCCCCACCTACCGCTTGTAGGTCATCCATCGTGCCTTGATTTAATTCTTCATAATCATGCAAGTTTTATAGAAGCTTCACAACCTCAATTTATACACAATCATCCCCGACCACCTTGCTCTGATACCAAATCGTTAAGTTTAAATCGCAAATAAAAATATTTTATTTTATAAAGAAACACTCAAAAGTAATTTTGCAATTGGACACTAACCAATAACACCAGGGCACTTCAAGATTTATTTTGTAAACTCACAATGCTTACATTATTATCTCCACTAACTCTCTCTCTCTCTCTCTCTCTCTCTCTCTCTCTCTCACACACACACGCACATATTTATATATGGCGGTAGAAGAATATTCTAGTAGGTGGTGGCCGAAATTCCAAAATTTTTCAAATTCATCCATGAATGGCAGTGGATATATTATTTATGCAAATTCCAGATTATTCCTAACTATTTGAAGAAGAAGATTCCAAAAATAATATAAATAACCCACAAGAATCCGAAATTTTCCTTGAAGTCGGTGGTGTATCCTCACAATGAACTAACACTTACAATTAAGGATCATGTTATTGATGAACAGGCTTTGTGTCGCTGAAAAGGCTTAGAAATGTTGAAGAGTTGGCTTTGTGCTGCTAAAAAGCAGGTTTTGTCTAAGTATTGCAGCACTTACAACCTTAGATTATGCTGCTAAATAACATGTTTTGAGCCGTTGAAGAGTGAGCTTTTGTCTCAAGTATTACATCACTTAAAACTTTAGATTGTTTTGCTGAAGAGCAGACTTGTCTAAGTGTTGTTGCACTTACAAGCTTAGATCATGTTGTTGATGAGTAGGCTTTGATAGAAGAACGGGCTTTATCTAAGTGTTGTAGCACTTACAACTTTAGATCGTGTTGCTGAAGAGCAGGTTTTGTGGCGCTGAAGAGTGAGCTTGATGCTGCTTAAGAGAAGGCTTTGTACCGCTAAAGAGCGAGTTTTATCTAAGTGCCATAGGACTTACAACCTTATATTGTGTTACTTAAGAGTAGGCTTTGTGCCGCTGTAGAGCAAACATTGTCTAAGTGTTGCAGCACTTACGACCTTAGATTATGCTTCTGAAAAGTAAGCTTTGTGCTATTGATGAGAGGGTTTTGTTCGAATATTATTCTTCCAATCTTACTTGGCTTGAGCACTTGAATTTTATTGAGGTGGGCTTATTACATTTGGTTGTATATTCTGTGGCACCTCAACTTTTACTGATAATATTCTTTGAGATGTTCTGCATCCCGAGCATATAGGAGAGTTCTTTTTTGTATATCTTTTAACTCATAAGTGTCATTTGGTAGAATTTTGATTATTTTATATGGTTCCTCCTTGTTAATGCCAAGGGATTCAAGGTTGAGTTCCCTTATGACGAGGAAGACCTTTCTAAGTACGAGTTGTTGACAGTAAAATATCTTCTGCATACTTTTTGGTCATAGTACTTAGCCTTTCTCTGTTTGTATACCGCTGTTCTAAGCGTGACTTTATTTCTTTTTAGGTTAAATGGCTACCTCATTTGCTGTTTTGACCGAGTTGAGGGGGTTGATGTTGAGCCTATGGCCAACAACCTTTGGATCAATTCCCTCTATGGCTTTGTGACTCCAGGAGAAAACGTCTAAGTTTTGCAGAAGGAACTCCGAGCTGACTTAGAATTTATCCAATTCTTTCACTGGTTTAGCTCATCTATCACATATTCTTATCCTAGGATCTAGTGGGACAAGTTTAGAATCTTCCATGTAGGCCTCGCTTACAGATGTAGAAAAGGTGGTTGAGCATTCGCTTGGTAATATTCTTACCGAGCTTGGCCACAAATTCTCGGAGTTGACCTCGCCTGATTCAGACTTCCTGCTCTTTGAAGTCCCAAAGTGATAACCCAAGAATAACTAACCAAGAGGGGGGTGAATTGATTTTTGAAACTTTTTCGACACTTTGTCTCAAAGTTATACAATACACAAGATATAATTTCAAAGTATGATACTAGAATTAAATATCAAAGTTTAATAA
>CAIGRN010028724.1:0-12261 GCA_903798345.1 Fraxinus anomala
TTCTCAATGTTAAAAAATTTAATTATAGTACTGAACCGAACATAACCAAACCGAATCCGAACGGTTCCAGAATTTTATTTGGAACCGACGGTTCCATTTACTAAATACTCGAAAATTTCTGGAATTGAAAAAAACCAAACCGAACCTATTCGACCCACGCCACACCCTATCCAATTGTCCCATTCAAAAGGGAAACATATAGTGGTGGTGTGCGACTTCATGAAACTCGAATGTGGAAAGAAGTCAATATTTAAAAACCACCCATTTTATTATGAAGGAATCATAAATGGGAGTAAATGTTGAAAGTTACACATCAAACTGTTATTTTATGGCTCGATGTTCTATCCACAAGATCCTATGATCCTATGATCCTATCATTTCTGCATATACTTATTTTTAACATTAACCAATTAACATTCACGTTCACCCCCACTAGTTTATTGAAAATATGTTTTAATTGTAGTGTAGTTAGTTAGATTTGAAGTGGTAATATAATTATCTTTAATTAATTAAATTGGTTAATGATGGGACATCCTTAAGAACCCTGTTATAAAAACAGGGCCAAATCTGGGGGGCACATGCTCCTCTAGATTTTGGGCCTGTCATTGGCCCTATTTGAGGAGTTTAATTAATTTTCTAATATATTTTTACCTTAACGAAGCTAATAGGCCAAGTCGGCCATGGCCACAGCCACATACTTTTGTAAATCGTAAACTAATATTCATAACTTTTTCAAAAAGAAAAATTAATTGCGTACCAATATTAAATTATAATTAAAGTGAGACAAAATGTAACTACCAGCTCTTTCCCACAATAGTGTTGGGGCTTTTCTACACAAATTGTCTACCTCGTGTGGGATATAGCAAAAAAGTTGTTACTTTTCTACACAACCCCTGTTTAATTTCGAAATTGAAAACGAGAGACATTACGTCAAACAGCCTGTAGTCTTTCACTACATTAATTCTAGGCTTCAAAATTCGATTACTTGTTAAAACAAAATTATTAGGGACTGGCTGTTTCTATCTTTGTTAATCAAAAGGAAAATGAATCTGGACCATATGGCTCCCTCTCAAATATTGGAATTTCTTCGTGTAATTCTTGGTTCGGGTTCTTCCATCCATCACCATCTCATCCAGTCAACCTCAATTAACTTGGCAATAATTTAGTCGGAAAATTATTAGCACTCTTAAATTCGTTACATTTTTACAATATTTTGAAGTTGATGATTCATTGATTTACAAACATCATCAAATAATAGACACGAGCATTGAGAAACTCCGAAGAGACTTTTCTTTAATTTATTCAACCTAATAAATTCGTTAAACAATGAATCATAGTTCTTCTTTCAATTAAAAACTCTACAAACTAAACTTGACCTTTATTAAAATAGTAAAATAACTTCAAAATAACCAATTCTACTAAAATTTAAATCCTAATTGACGTAAGTAGTGGTGGCAATTGGTCGAGCCGACTCGGCCCATATACCCACGAGCTCACGAGCCAAGCGGCTGAACCGACGAGCCACTCGGCTCATTTGCCATCTCTCGACGTAAGTGAATGTGTTTATAAAACAAAGAACATTCAAAACTCATTGATTTGTGCATGAAGTTGAGTAATAATTCTTGATCAACAAAGTCAATGGTGTCGAAGAATGTCGATATTGGACCAACAAGAATTGAAGCAATTCCAAGACGTTTTATATTTAAGTACACTCGTCAGAATCTCAAAAGACTAGATGTTGAAGGGATGTCATCTAAAATAAAAGATTGCATTGAATAAAATTATAGAAGTTAGATTTGTTCCAACTCTTGTCGGTCCAATATCGATATTTTTCAAACAATAAGTGATTTTGTTGACCAAGAATCACTATTCGGTATTCATGCACCAACAAAGAGTCTTGATTGTGAACTCTAAATACTCTACGTAAATCAACGAATTTTGATTGGGTTCTTCGTTCAATATATGCTTCTATCTTAAGTCAATAATCTTGAACTGCCCAAATGCAATCCAAGCATCTTCCATATTTGTCATACAATATCATCAATAGTTGGCTTTACTATAAATAATGTGCACGTGTCAATAATTCTGTCGTTAATATTTTCTATATTATGCCATTGATATCACCATTTTCATCATCACTATCTCGTCATCAACGTTATCTCTTCTAATGACAATCACCAAAAATAGGCTGCTAAACAAATCAAACAAGATCAACACTGTTTCCAGGTCGTCTTATCTTCATTTTCGATCATTCTTGACTGTGATATATATGTTTGAATGAATCATATATAGATGGTTACAAAACAGTAAAGAGGTGGCTTTCTGGGTCCCCTCACACTTTCAATTTCCAAGTGTTAACATGAAAATGCATCAGTTTGACAATCAAGAACGTAACTTGGTTGATTACCACGTGGATTTTAGTATCAAACTGTAGAGATTTTCCTTGCAGAACCAAAACATTGACATCAAACCGAAATATTTAGACGCATTACCTTACAAAATCAGACCCTAGCTCATAAAAAATATCTAGTTGAATATTACATGTGCAATTGATTAAAATGTGCCTGCCCTTAAAATTGCGTATTATACATGTTAAAACGGGGAGGATTCGGGATTGGATTTAAAAAAAAAAAAAAAAAAATTCCACGTAAAAAGGAAATTCACATATAAAAAAATTTATACAGGAAAAATTGAAATGGGCTGGGGTTGTGTTAAAATGAATCCTGTAATATACAAAATATAAACCATTTTTGCTTTAGAAAAGTTGTAATTAGGTTAAATTTGACTCAATTGGAACATCGAACTTCAATTTTAATTTCAAATTTCACTCACTGTCATCCATTGTACTCCAAATTAACGTAAGTGCTTAGTTGAGAGTTATGCAATTATTGATCTTCGATGTAACAACTTTGACACCTTAGAAGCAAAAATAGTAAAATGAAAGTCGTGATAATATATTTTTTAGTTAACAGCATCATGTAATAGTTTGGAAAAAAAAAAAAAAATTACCTACACAGGTGCTGCGTTGCACCCCTATTTTTCAAACCTTGTTTGAGTAGCATTATTCATACAATGATTACTTTGAAGATGTATTGTTGTATGGAAAATACCACTTTATACTTTTTTTTTTTTTATACTATGGTTAACATGATATGTGTTGACAAGTGTTAATTGAATAAAAATCGTCAAAAATTAAATTGTTCAATAATATATTATCACATGACAAAATGTAAAAATAATATAAAAGATAATATACATATAGCATAATTGTTGTTGTATATATAGCTGTCAATTAAATATTTTTTATTAATTTAATAGTGGTTAATTCATCTACTCAAAACATTATGAACTTTGATAAAGAAATGAAGTTAAAGCATACCAAAGTCCAGATTGAACAATCAAATCAAGTCATATCATGGACCCACGTAGCTATCACGGACAGATAAGAAAACAAATATCGACCTCAAATAAGAAAATATTACTTCAATTACGACTTAATTTCTTAAGTTATTTAGAAAAAAATAATAATTAAGCAGATGTCCTCGAACCTATGAGTGTGGCAAAACTCGGTCATTAACCTTTAATTTAAGTCCTTAGCCTTTATATTTTCTAGGAGCTTCGTCCTCATAAATGATTTCCATCCATTTGATCATCCAAAGCTCGATCTTTTATCGAAAAAGATGTGAACGTGCACTGGTCAACGTTTGAAGGTGGGTCATGTTGTAATTAGAGCAATGGCCCCAAAAGCCAAACACTACATTAAAATTGAAAGAAAAAAGTAAAGATAATAAATTCAACTCGTTTTGATCGTGCACTTCGAGAAGGGCCTACCGGCCAACCATGTGTTACATTATTGAGAGAACAGTATTACATAATTTAAACCACAAGCGTGCGTCTATGCCTTTGCCGTGGCGGCTCCGTCATTAAGATCACAGAAGTAACATATATAAAATGGCTTCCCAAAACTAGTTCACATATAGAGAAGGAAAAGAGTTAAATTTGCCTCTTACGTTAAAGTCAAAGCTGCATGCACATGAACTTATTGATTGATTAGTGGGGTGTGTGTGTGTGTGTGAAGATTAGTTCAATCGAGTACAAAGAGGAATAAAAGTATAATAATTCGTTCGTTCCATAAAGATATACTTAATTTCATTTTTCGTTTGTTTCAAATTATATATCACTTTCTTTATTGAGAGTATATATAGTTAAATTTTTAATTTTCTAATGTCCCTACTTAATTTGTATTATTATCAACAAATATGAAATAATCATTTTTAAACTATTATTTAATGTAAGGATATATTAGAAAAAAATTAAGTTTATCTTTATGGGATATAGAGAGTATTCTAAAATGCACGTATATACTTCGTATATATCCGCATATGTTCGATACAATTTCGAAACGCCTCGCATTTGAGGTATGTACATGATAATACAGTCAACTCATTTCGTTGATCGCATTTGCACGCTTAAATATTAAAATGCACACTCATTTGTATTAAAAATTGTGTCAAAATTAGCATAACAAAATTAAACCATTTTTATAACTTAGAAAAGCAAATTGAGTCCAAAAAATATCGAATTAACTCAAATCACCCAAGTCTATAAATTATATACATCAATTTGAATGGTTTTAACGTTTTAAAAAAATCAAAAATTTAAAAAAAAATCGTAGAGTTGCAAACTATCTATGCCGAGCTCGAGTATCATTCGGTCGTTCTCTAGTTTCACAAGCTAGTTTAATTAATCCATACGATTTGAAAACATAGTCCGAATACTTGTGATTTTTAAAGTCGGGTGGTTACTCGACAACAAGTTCTTCTTGAATGAAGTCATTTACAAATGCACTTTTGACATCCGTTTGATAAAGAGTAAATCATTTATAACAAATGATTGCAAGAAGCACGCGAATGGACTCTAATCTAACAACTGGTGCAAATGTTTCTTCAAAATCAATAATTTCCTCTTGATTGTAACCCTGGGTCACTAATGTAACCCTGTTACGCACAATAATCTAATTTTTATCTCGTTTATTTTTAAAAATCCATTTTGTACCAATAACGATTTGATCATTTGGTCTAACAACTAAATTCCAAATATGATTTCTTTCAAATTGATTTAGTTTATACATAGCTATAATCCAAACTTATCAAACTCGACTTCCTTAAAAAAAAAAAAAAAAAATTGGTTCAATTTGCAAAATGAAAGCACAACTATTTAGATGATTTCTTGTAGTAATACCTTTTGGATGAATAAATAATAAGTTCTTTTGGGTGAGAATAAACACACCTCAATTCTTTTGGTAGAATATGATCATTAGATACTTTGGTAGGTTCTACTCCATTTTGTTGAACGTTTGCTTCTTTCTTATGTTCCTCTTTCAGATTATCATTGCTTTGGTCTTGAATATCCATATGTTTGAAGGAGTTTATAATGCAATGTTTCCAATTCCAATAATTTTTCATTTTGCATTATCTCTGAATGTATCATGACCCCATCATTCTATTTGAAATTTGATGGTAACATTCTATCTCCGATCATGTGTCTTGAGAATTCACTATCAAAGAACCATTTGCTCTCCATCTTCTTTGATTCCTACAAAAATAATTCAGTTTTTGTTCTTTGATACCCATATAACTTTGGGTCCTTAATTGTTAGTGTTTGTGAACTTTGAAATCCACTTGTATTTTCTTTCAAAGTGAAACCTCTTTTTAATTGAACAATTAAAATTCACATGTCCATTTTTATTGCAAAAATTACACGTGAAATTTGAAATGGGGAAACTAGAGGCTTTAACAAATAAATTTTCAAGATACTTTTTTGTTTTAAAAATGGTTTGTATCAAATATCTCCTTTATCGAAAACACATTTTTGTTCACCAAACATTAAATCAAAATTTTCTTACCTTGAGTAAATTTGTGAACAATTTCAGTCAAATCTAAATTAATTTTTTTTTCGTAAAGAAAAATACTTCTTAATTAAATAATCGTAATCGGCTTTTCTTGTTTCAAAATCATTTTAAATTTTCAAAAGTTTATTTACCTCATTTTTCAATAAATAATTATTCTTTCTAATGCTCGAATGATTTAAAGCAAGTTTTTCAAAATTTTCAAGAATTTCACTATAAAAAGTCGACAATTTTTCATATGAACAATTTTCATTTAAATTTACCTCATTTTCAATAGCCATGAAGCATATGTCAATTTTCTCTTAACTTTTATCTTTTTCATGATCATCATCGTCACTTTTATCCCATGTTACTTGGAGTGCTTTCTTTTTTATGAATCTATTCTTTTCATTGCTATTTTCTTCTTTCTTTTGGAATCAACGACCTTTCAATTTATTAACAAGAAGAACTAGATCATCAAATTCGTCATCATTCAAATTTTCACTTGAAGTGCCTTCATCAATTATGAATTTTAAAGCAATTTGGCATCTTTTCTCTTCTTTGGTTTTCATTGACTTCTTTTTTGTCTCAGTACGATTTATCTCATATGTCATCAATGTTCTATAAAACTCTTCCAATCGATACATGTTGATATCTTTGGTATTTTCTATCAACATTTTCGACGAGCTCCAATTCTTCGAGAGAGACCTAAGTACTTTACTCACAAGTTCACCGTTAGTGAATTTTCGATCAAAGTCTTTAAGATCATTAATAATATTGGTAAAACGAGTTTTCATGTCAACAATTGGTTCATTCACTTCCATAAAGAAATTTTCAAAATCTCTAACTAAGAGATTTATCTTAGTTTCTTTCACTTGACTAGTTCCGACATGAGTAATTACTAATACATGCTAAATAATATAAGTGGAATCATATGTACTAATACGATTAAATTCATTTCTATTTAAAGCAAAATAAAGTATGTTTTTGGCTCTAACATTTAAAGATAATTCTTGCTTTTCTACTTCATTATATTCCTTAATAGGGTTAGAAATAATTTGATCCGATTTACCATCCTCTTTAATTACCTTTTTAGGTACACAAAGACCAAATTCAATAATTTCCAAAATATTATAATCTATTGATTGAATAAATATCGTTAGTTTAGCCTTCCAATAATTATAATGGGTACTATAAAAAAATGATGACGATTTGTAGAATGCCTCTCAAGATTTGGAAATATATGGTTAGCCATTGTTCAAGATTGTAGAATCTTAATTTCAAAATGAGCACCTTACTTTGATACCAATCGATAGCCCAAGAATAACTAACCAAGAGGGGGTGAATTGGTTTTTAAAATTTTTTCAAAGAATTAATCTAAATTCAAGTAAGTAAAGACTAAATAGATTAATTCAAATAATAAGTACAAATTTAAAAGCTATAAATAAAAGGAAGGGATTGTGTAAACAATATAATTATAGAAGTTCAATCAAAAGCAATGATCTATGTCCTCTGTTATCATGCTCTCCGGTAAGAGCAAAGTCTTTTCACTATGTGATTAACTTAGGATGTAATACAATCATTTAAAACACTTCAAGTAATTTACAAATAAGGAGCATTGATTCTTATACAATTTTGAGCTTTACGGGACCTCAACATGACTTACTATTGAGTTTTCACGGGACTTCAATATAACTCACATGGTGACTTACAACAAAGAGCATCAATCCTTATACAATGTTGATCTTTACGGGATTTTAACACGACCCACACTTTATCAAAGTGATTTTACAATGAAATTCTTTGATAGTCCAAAAATAACTAATCAAGAGAATGTGAATTGGTTTTTATAACTTTTTTGAAGAATTAATCTAAATTCAAACAATTAAGAATTAAATAGATTAATTCAAACAATAAGTACAAATATAAAAGCGATAAGTAGAATGGAGAGATGATGCAAACAATATAATTGTGGAGGTTCGATCCAAAGCAATAATCTACGTCCTCCGTTATCAAGCTCTCCGGGACGAATAAGGTCTTTTCACCATGTTGATTGACTTATGGTGCAATCCAATCCTTTATAACGCTTTCGATAACTTAAAAACAAGAGTATCGATTCGATACAATGTTGAGTTTTACGAGGGCTCAAAATGACCCACACGATTGAGCTTTAAAGGGCCTCAATATGACCCACACTTTATCAAGGTGATTTTACAATGAAATTCATCTCTTGTTAAATAATAAAAACAAATTAAGTACTAAAATAGCCTAACACTTCAATGAATAATAAGTTGAACATTAGCAATGAAAAGTTGTTTTGTCATCATATCAGTAGGATTATCCTTGATATCAACCATACTCACTACAATATCACTACGAGCAATCACATCACGTACAAAATAATACCTCACATCAATGTGCTTAATTCTCTCGTAAAATATATGATCATTAGTCAAGAAAATAACACTCTGACTATCACAATATACTATAGAAATTTGCAAATCTTCACTGATTTTGACAATCAATCTTCTCAACCACATAGCCTTCTTACATGCCTCGGTAATGGCCATGTACTCTGCTTATTCTGTAAAGTAGCTTTTCAACTTATAGCACAACCTCCAATTGTAAACACATACCATGTAAGTGATCTCATCTTATTAAGATCTCTTACATAATCTGAATCCACATACCCAATGACTCCATATGAATTCTACTAAAATGCAAATAAGCATTAGAAGAACCTCTAAAATATCTGAATATCCACCGCACTGTTTTCCAATGTTCCTTGCGGCGATTTGTCATGTATCTACCAACTGCACTAACTGCATGAGTTAAATTTGGTCTTGTACAAACCATATTATACATAAGCGAACCAACTACATTGGAATAAGGAACACGAAACACAAAATCAATGTTTTCCTCTGACTAAGGACACAAGTTAGATGATAATTTAAAGTGGTCATTCAATCTATTGAACATTTGAACCACATTCTCAATGTACCACTTCTGACTCAATTACAATCTGTAAACTTTCTCATCCCTCAAGATTTCTATATCAAGAATCTTGCCTGCTGTACCCAAATCTTTCATATCAAATTCCCTACTAAGTTAAGATTTCAGCCTCTTGACCTATGCTTTATCATTGGCTACTAAAAGTATATCATCAATATATAATAACAAATATGTAATCGATCAACCATCTCCCTTCTTGAAGTACACACCTATCATAATTACTTCTAATGAATCTATAGTAGTCATGAATGAATTGAACTTTTTATACCACTACCTTGGTGACTGCTTCAGTACATACAAGGACTTCTTCATCAAGTACACATTCTTCATTTTCAGAAAGTATGAAACCCTCTAATTGATGTATGTAAATGTTCTCCTCAAGTTCTCCATGTAAGAATGTTGTTTTGACATAATCTGTTCAAACTCCAAGTCATTCTTAGCCACCACTTCAAGTAAAACCCGAAAAGAGCTATACTTTACAACTAGTGAGAACACATTTGTGAAGTCAACTCCTGGAATATGATTGTAGCCCTTCGCTACCAATCTCGCCTTATGTTTTGTATCTTCAATCCCTGATGTGTCTTCCTTTCTTCAGAATACAGGCTTGTAGTGAACAACATTTTTATCCTTAGGTAATTCAACCAAGTCTCAAGTATTATTTTTATTCAATGACTCAATCTCCTCCTATATAGCAATCAACCATCTGCTAGAATCACTGCAACTGGCTGCCTTTGAATATCTAGTGGCTCCTTAGTGGAATCAATACTGTCAGCCCCATTCAATACATAAGCTACCAAATCTGATTCTCTATACTTCTGTGGAGGTCTAATATGTCTGTGAGATCTATCCTTAGCAATTGAATGCTGTGTTGTAACCGGTGGTTCCAGGCAAAATATTACTGTCTGTCAGTTCTGAACTAGATTGTTCTGAAATCTCTGATTGTTTCCTTGGACTAATTTCCCGTTCCACCTGAATTGAATGATTATGTTCCTCAATTTTATCATGATCCCCACGAGGTGAACTATGTACCATAACAAGTTCAACAAATACTATATATTTACTAACCACCACATTTCTTATTTCAAGACATCATAATTTATACCCATTCAAACTTGATTTATACCCAAGAAAGACACACTTTCTAGATCTAGGCTCCAACTTCCCATTATCAATTATAAATGTGTTTACAATATCAAGATCTCAATACTCTCAATTGAAATCTAAACTCTCCAACTCTCAAGATGTTGTTGCGTATATATACATGGAGATGCAACAATGTGGAATATATATAGGAGCCTCTTTTTAGAGTTCTAGATGAAGAAGAAAACATAAAATTTGGAAAAATCGAGATAAACCACGTCACAATGGGGCCTCAACGCCCCAGTGCGGAGGCGCTTGGAGTTACGGGGCCAGGCTCTCGGCCCCTCTTCCTGTTACATGCATTGTGGCGTCATGGCTCCCACTTTCGGTAATTATGTCCTCCAAGATATTTTTCTTCATCTCAAAATCATTTTCCAAGCCAAACTCCCAATTATTAATGAAATTTGATATTTATTAATTAGAACTCCCAAAATCAAAACTCATTAGACTTCTTTTATTCAACCAAACATCGAATCACATAGAATTTGAATCATACCACAATATAAGTCATCCAACACTAGTAAATCACTAATAATTGAATGAACCACAAATAATGTGTAAAAATGAAAAAGAAATCAAAATTTGGTTTTCATGCATATCCTAATTTAAACCCAGGAACAATTTGAACACCAACAGAGACACAGGTATATGGAGTCCAGTCAAGAAGAAGAAGAATTTGTACAGAAGATAGAATTGATTTCTGGACAGCAGACCCCCAATCCACGCTACTACTAATTATTAATTGCAAGCAGAGGACTCATCAGTCTCTATCACCCTGACTTTCGTTCTAGATAATCTATCAAAACTAAGATGTACATATCAAAATGAAAATTCTATCTTTACAGCATTTAAACTTTATAACATGAATATTTTTTGTCACGTCAACTTATATTTAGTAATGTCACAATTTACTACATAAATCTATTTTGATCCATCAAAATATTTACAGAAATATTTAATGGAACAAAATCTTTTAGGTTATATCAATTTTTGATAAACATTGTCGTTCTTCTAATCAATTCTAGCGAGACATATTTGCCATGATAAATACCAATAGAAGATGCATAATTTGTCTTATCCTGATATCCTTTCAAAACAAACAGTGGACGACAAGGATGTTGCAATCAACAAAAATGATTCTCAAATTAGGAAAAAAAGTAAGTTTGGTCTATGTATATTAGAGAGTTTTCAAAGTATAAAAAAACACTGGGAAACGATTGTAATGTATCAAAATATGCTATACATTGTAACTTTTTAATATTAATCACCTTGTTTTAAAATTTTTTATTCTTAGTTAAAGTATGACTCTACATAAATTTCTTGTTCCAACTATTTATAAAAATTTACCTCAACCATGAGCACATCTGAGGGTTAAAACAAAGTGAGAATCAGGAATGTTCGAATTTCACAGACTAGTGATGCAAAATTTCGTGAATCTAATCAATGCCTATTACTGTAGGAAATGCTGAGTATTCTAGAAAATTAAAATTTATAAAAAAAAAATCTGTTAGTCTTCTACCATTTGAGGGTTAAAAAAAAGACAATTAAAAATTCGTAACATGCAATACTAACATACGGGGAAAGAATCATTGGAAAGACCGTGTAGTTGTTACAATTCGGTTCACTTAATTTTTTGAGATTATGCTGTATTCGATTATATTATGTTCGATGTGCTAATATTTAAATTTTTTTTTGCAGTATGAACTATCACTTGGACGAGACATTGAGACAAATGTCGGGCAAGGCTACCTGTAGCCTTGGCAGTTACACTGTCGTGTTGGAGCTGCTGGATAAGCAGTATGCAGATATGCTTCGACGATCATTTCTTTGACCCATGTACGAGTTGAGAGATGTACAGTTCTAGGGGCAGATCCTCGATGCCTTACTGTATCGGTTGCTGAGTCCAGTCGATGGTGATGTCCTTCACTTCGACCTCGAGGGCAAGGTCGCCAGTTTCTCCATGTTTGAGTTTGTTATGATTACTGGACTGGAGATTATGGGTGATGCTGCAGCTCGTGTCGATATTTAGAGAGGCGGTAGGCTGCACGACACTTACTTTGAAGGACAGCGGACTATGCTGCTGTCGGATCTGATGGACGCGATCAGGGAGTGTGACCATATGTTGGACAGACTGAAACTTGGCCTGGTCTACATCCTTGAGAGTGTGTTGCGCTGCCACTATAGGAAGACTGGGATTAACCTATTCCATCTGGAGATCGTTG